>JAHXRV010001287.1:0-14497 GCA_019904355.1 Psilocybe tampanensis | reverse complement strand
GAGGGGATGAAAGTCTAGTTCGATTCTCAAATTCTTGAATGGAAGCTGTCGAATAAGGTAAAGTGCAAGCTGTCTGTCAAGTTACATAATATTACTATTAATTGTTCAGTTGGATCTATTTTTAGGTATGTCCTATCATGTAACTGATTAGGTCATCATTGTCATGTGACTGTCCTTGGATATTGGTATTGGATTTTATAATGTTTTTGGTATTACAAGAATTGAACTTGATATTGTTTTTGATTCAAAACAATAATCGTTGCTGACATCCGCGGGGAACTGATACCAACCGACCCCGGTTGTAATTCTATGTTTTGAAGAAGAAAAATAAATTCAAGTTCAAATTTTTGGAATTTATGTTCAGGCAGCGCATAAAACAGAAAAAAAAGAGAAAAATATCAATCGTTCATATATGTGTCCTATATATGTGTCCTTACTGCTGCAATATAGTTGAAGGTGTAGATCGAGTAAAAAAAATGTAACAAAATTACCACTGCCTAATGAATAGCTTTTACTTCCCACATCTGATTGTTGGCGGACGAGAAATGATGGTGGAAATTTTTAATCCAGGTCCAGAGTGTCGTTGGGGCTTTGAGGACATGAGTGTAAAATGGAATAATTTCTTGCGGCATGGGTACGTCGCAATTCCGGTTGGTGACGACGATATGAAGTGCTGGCCAATCTGGATGATCGTCTGCAAGGATAATGTTGTCTCGAGTGATGGCGTTGAGTTGGACGAGGGAGTTATTGTGCTTCATGTGTCGTCGTATCATAGCAAAATATCGAACATTTTCATCGTTGTTGCCGTTGACGATGAAGGAAGTTCCTCGGGTGATGGGAAGTGTCATGTTGTAGTCTCGAATATCCATCCTATAAATTGCACCATGAAATACTCCTTCTTCTCGGATGCGTTCAGGAGGGACGTTTAGTACGCGGGGAGTTGCGTTCCAAAGCTGTTGGAAACGTCGATGAGTAAATGGGATAGGATCCAAGGGTCGATAAGGAAGAGTGTAAGCGTTTTTGAGACGAAAGGACCTGTGGCTTCGCTTAGGGAATCGACTGCGTCCATTGGTGCGTAGTAGATAGTGGGCTAGCCGTGTCATGGCTTCAGTTTCGAAAGGTGTTGTTGGGCAATCAGCGTAGTCGTGAGGGCAAGGGTAAGGGTTGTTGGAGTGTGTGGTAGCATGATCCGCCGCTGTTTGTGCTTCCAAGATACTAGTGAAGGAAGATGTGAATCCGTTTCGAATGCGTAGGACGCCGACGTCGATGTCTTCTGGCAGGGATGATGCAGGAGTTAAGGGAGGTGTTGTCTCTGGAACTGTTGCACTAGGGGGGTATCGTGTTTGTTGGCGATGTATTTGCTCAGCAGTGAAGGGGAACATAGTGAGTGCGAGGTGGTAGGAAGCGAAATGTGATGGTTCGTTTTGACGTGCTGATTCTCTTTTGGTTTCCGTATTCTAATTTTATCTTCTTGACGATTGGTCCGGGTGTCAACGGTCATTCCTGTCGAGTCTAGGCATAATTTATGGTAGGTTCGTCATGTGATTTCTGGTCCAAATTTATCTACCAATCATTTCCAATGTTTTATATGACAGATTATGTTCAATGTCACTGATCGCAATTGTTCAAATGTCGACAAAATAAATCTTTTTATTTTTGGGAAAGGAGCAACGAGAGAGAGAAAAAAAAAGAACAAGGAAACGATAAAAAAAAACTACACTTTATAGTCCTTTGAGGAAATTGTAGGTCTTTTATTTTGGAGATAGAAAAGAAAAAAAAAAAAAAATTCGCCTCCCATCCTGTCTCCTTGCAATCCTATACGTCGATAGTGTCGATGTTCCATTTGTCGGGGTTAGGTTGGATACAGCGGTTGGGTTGGACAAATCGACACATTCGTGTCCAGAGGTTAGGTGCGGTGGCGATGTAATCTTTGTAGAAGGGAATGAGGCGAAGGGGCATAGGAACTTGGCAGTCGCGGTTATAGACGAGGATGAGTAGGGCTGGCCAGACGGGGTGATTCCAGACGAGTTCGTCTTGATCCTTGGTGTAGGCGGTGAGCTGGACGTAAGAAAACATTTCGTTCATCGTTCGACGAACTGTTGCGATATATCGAACTTCTGACGAGATTTGGCCGTTGATGACAAAAGACATGCCTCTCTGAACTTGATAGGGGTACTGGCAAGGAAGAATGTTCAGGCGGTATGCGATTTCATCGTACTCCAGTTCGTGGTCGATGCGAGCGTAGGTGACTTCAAGTTTTACCGATCGATAGCCCCAGATTCGACGAAATTCTTCTGGTGTGAAACGTCCATTTGGCACGGCAGCATTCTTAGGAGCGCGAAGTTGGGGGTGAGCGAACATGCGTTGGGAGCAAGGGGGAAAACAATGTGTCGGTCTGGTGCTGCACAATTCCTTGGTGATATTATGGAGTCGGCCAGCCTCTAACGGAAAGGGAGGATAATTCTCGGGGCCTAAAGGAGGTAGGTATGAAGGCGGCATAGGGAAGCAAAGAGATAGAGAGCTATTGTTGTTGAGAGTGGGTGTGGACGGATTTTGTTCGGAATCATGAATATTGTTGACAGCGAAGGATTGGCAGGAGGGGTTAGGATGTTCACGCAGTGCTCCAAGGCTTGGAGAGACGCGAATAGTGTGGTAAAGGGGAGTTCGTCGGGTGGCGGGTGTCGATGGCATTTTGTAAGTGGGTGGAGGTCGACGTACAGGATGGCTAGCCATGCTTTTTGAACTGTGGTCGGCGCAGTGGCCTTGAGGTGTGATATACTAGCGCAGTAATGGTGCTATTGTCGACGTTGCCCGAGCCTTGATAATATTGAGTTATTTTTAGAATGAATCTGATGAATCTGAGTCGGAGCTAGATGTGTCTGATGTACTGTTGTCAGATTCTGAGTCCCGATTTGATCGATTATTTTTCATGAACTCGTGTTGCCTGGTTATGTAAGGTAGCAATCGGGAGGCATTGATCTTGTGTTTGTATTCGGACCCGTCTAGATCCCTCAACAAATAATATCCATTCTCGTGACGTTCCTTGATTGCGTAAGGTCCAAGATATCTGACTTTGTGTTTTCGGTTGTGGCTCATTTCGATTTGAGTGTTTCTGACCAATACTAATTCTCCTTTCTTGTAAGTGTCTCTGGATAAACGATGAATAAAACGCTTTTCAAATTGCTCTTTAGATGCAAATCGAGCTTCTTTTAATGCTTGTGCCGCTCGTGCAAGATTCTTTGGATGTTTTTCTATTTGTTGCATTCTGAGGGTCAATAATTCGATTGACGACATTTTATCGTGAAATCCTTTAACCATGAATGTAGCTTCAGCCAAATCTAAGGGAAGTAATGGGTCAGTTCCGTGAAGGAGTTGGTAGGGTGAGAATCCCATTTTGCTGCGAATAGATATTCGATCTGCGAATACTGCCTCTGGTAATTTCTCTGGCCATCGGTTAATTGGTATCCCACTTGTTTGACAGGATTTTATTATGGCTTCTCGCATGACATAGTGACCTCTTTCTACTACTCCATTTGCATGATGATTGTAAGGGGTTATTCGTATTTGAGGAATTTTGAGACGCTTCATCAATTCTGCAAAGGCACCCTTAATTTCGCCTCCATTATCGGTGATCACGTGTTGAGGGGCACCATAACGGCAATAGATATATTTCCAGAAGAACTTGCTTAATTCTTTTGCCGTCTTAAATTGGAGTGCTTTAGCTTCACATACTCCTGACAAATCGTCTCTTGCTGCCACAATACATGTTTTCTTGGTGAGTGACGTTGGCATGTGCATGATATCCACATATATTTTGGAAAACAAGGTTGTTGGTACTGAAACGTGAAGAGGAATTTCCGTTCGCTTCGTATTTCTCACTTGACACTCATGACATGATTTTACATGATGATGGACATCCGCTCTCATGTGTGGCCAGAAAAATCGATGCCGTAAAATTTCATAAACAGCTTGAACTCCTCTGTGTCCCATTTGTTCATGCGCTTGTTGTAGAATGGATAATTTGCGTTCCGGTTCTCGTATGACTAATAGGGGTGGTCGGTTTCCATTTCTTTTGTAGAGTATCCCATCTTTTACTATGAATTCCATGGCTTTGGAGATAAAACGCCTCTTCTTCTGAGTTCCTTCTATGACCGGAGTTTCTAAGGTCTTCAGAAAATGCTCAGCGTCATTTAGCATTGCTTCTTGGGCTGCACGTGTTGCGAAACAAGAAGGGAAGTCAATATCTTTTTCTGGGCTAATCAATTCTTTGTGAGGGTCGATTGTGTTCCGAGATGTTCCTATGCGTGGGAAATAGGTCAAAAGGGCTATTCGATCTAGCCAACTATCATCATCAGATTCTGCAACTTCGTTATCAGGTAGCGTACGTCGAGATAAGGCATCGGGTCCTTTGTGATTTACGGCTGGAACGTGAACCAAGTTAAACGTGAAGAGTAATATTCCTTGTATCCATCGATTAACAGCTGCATTGGGTTGTAAGTCTGGTTCATTGAGCATTCCTTTGATATATTTGGCGTCAACTTCAACAACCAGATTTTTGACTTCTGTAATGTACAGTCTCCAATGACGCAAGGCACGATATAGTCCAAAAAGTTCTAATTTAGGCTGTGAGTATCTTGATTCTCTGGGTGACATAGCAATTGATCCGAATCGAGCTGGACGTTTCCGACCGTCTTCATCTATTTGAGATAAGATCATTCCTACGGCTGTTTTGCTGGAATCTACCGATAATATGATTGGTCGACCACATTCATAATCTATTGGTTGGAGTGCAGGTGCCGTGGTGATATACTTTTTGATCTGGTCAAATGCAGCCTGTCGACGTTCGTCCCATATAAATTCCTTGTCCTTGTGATAGAGTTCAGATAGTGGTTTTACAATTGCTGAGTAATTTGGAATCCAGACTCGCATAGTTCCTGCTAGTCCTAAAAATCGTCGAACTTCTTTTGGGTCTTTGAGTGGTGGCCAGGATAATATTTTGTCAATTTTGGATGTGTCGGGTTCTCTGCCTTTCGAGTTGCATCTTTGTCCCACAATTAGAACTTCTGGCATACAAATCTGTGCTTTGTTTGAGGCAAATGTAGCTCCCGCCATTTTGATTCGATGCATAATTCTGTTTACGTCTTGAGCATGTTCCCAAATAAATCGTCTAATTCCTGAATTTTCCTTGAGTGTTTCTGGAGTTCCATCGGCTGTCAAATATTGAGTTTTAGGTCCTTTGATAGGCAAGTCATCAATGAAAATATTGGCGAAGTATGGAATTTCATCCTTTATTACAGTAACCATGCATCGCTGAAATTCGGCTGGCGAGTTAGTGAATCCTGTAGGAAGTGAAGTGATTTGTAATAGTCCCAGTGGCGTCATGAATGCTGTAAGGCCTCTGCTTTGCGGGTGAATTTTTCGAGCATCAAATCCCCAAAATAGATCAAAGACGGTGTAGCACTGATATCCTGCGAATTCCTCCACAAAGTCATCTATAATTGGTAGTACACCAGCATCTCGTATTGTGACATAATTCAGTGGTTGCAAATCATGAACAATCCGAAGTTTCCCATTTTTCTTGAGTACGACAAACCATTTTGAGCGATATGAAGATTGACTGGGTTCGTAAACTCCTGCAGCCATTTTGAGCTTGATAACTTGGATTACACGTTCTTTCAATCCCGGTGGTATTGGAATATTGCGTTCTTCCCAGGGTGTGTGTTCTACTGTCGGAATAATGTAGGGTGAGAAGTATGAGTCTTTTAATGTCCCTCTTTCTACGTCTTCGAATGCAATTGCTGCTTCGTTGATCACCATGACATGTTTAAACAATTTCTTCTCTTCCAAAGTCAAGAAGGTATTCTTATCGATTCCAAGTTCTTCCATTCGTTTCATAGAAATTTTCTTGGTGGCTGTAAATTCTGGGGGTGTAGCTGTTAATTTGGGCAAGGTTAATAATGGATCTTCGGGGATTTGACGTTTTACACGGAGATGTTCTGGGAATGGAGCTTGTTTAGGACGAACCTTGCGGTGAACACGTTTGTATGCAGTAAACGCAAAATAATTTTCCATTCCTTCTGTAAAGGTTGGTCTCAATATAACTTCGTCATCGTCATATTCGAGATCGACGAGACTAGCCGATTGCGGGAAATCATTATGCATGTGTGTTTCTGGGGTGATGATTTGATGAATTTGGGGCTTTTGGGGAAGGTAATGATAGCGTAGTGCCTCTATATGATTTTGTAAGGTCGGCGATAATGCTTCCGATATTGAATAAGCCATGTGAATATTTCGGTGATATTTTATTGCCGACGTTGAAGTGTGGGAGGACGCGGGGAACTCGATATGATTTATTCTTACTAGTGGAATTTTCCTTATCATTTTGATGCGGAATTTCGCGGGGAACTTGATTGATTTGCACTTTCCATTTAGTAAAGTAAATATTTTTGAATTATTTTCTGCTAAGTCCATTTTCGGAACTTGGACTTGAATATTTGATAATATTGAGTCAGGTGACTCATAGACTGTGGGGCTAGACCTCAGAGGCGAAAATTTGATGTCTTTTCTCAAAGTCCACACATATGACCAGCAAAAACATGGTGGTACATTGTCTGAGGTACAGAGTACAGAAACAGAGGGGAGACTGGTAGCTAAAGTCTGTGATAGATTTAGGAAAGGTCTGAGCATAGAGAATATCAAAATGTCTATTTCAGGGGGAGAAAAAGCGAACAACAGAGGAGAAGGAGATATGTTTTTAAGGCTTTTTGATAAGAAAAAGGAGAAAAAGAACACTTTAGGCCGATGTCCAAGTAGTACAGATAAAATGTCAGGGTAAGGAGAAAAGGGGATAAGTCCAAGGCATATATGGAGATCAGAATAAAGAAAAAGGGGTAGTGGAATCAGAGTGCACATAAGGCGGTCATCATTTTCCGAAGAAGGGGAAGAATAGGAAGTGGGGTAAAAGGAAAAGAGAACATCGGAACAAATGGAAAGACGAAGCGGAGAAGATAGGATACTATGTACAGAGTCCGAGCCCAAACGGAAGTCCAAAGTCGATAACGGAATGATAAAACGAAACGGAATCAGAAGAATCGCGTGATTCCCGTCATGTTCCAGAGACAAGCGGGTGTCGAAAAGGGAGCCGAGGAAGAAAAACGAGAGAGTAGTGCTAAGGAATAATTCAGTAAGGGATCTAGAAAGAGAAAAATGCGTACATTTAATTGGCGTCGCGAAAACTCTCGACGACGCCGCGGGAGAGTAAGGCTGCGTTGACGGGGACGATCTTTGATAAGATGACTTGAGAAATACGAGTGAGCTCTTCGGGCTCATGAAAGCGCATATTGAGGATCTTGACGATTCGCGCGCGGGAGGCCTCTTGGTCGTAATCTTGAAGAAAGCGGTGGAAGTAGGTGAGGTAGAGGGTCTCGGAAGGAAAGAGGAAGGGGAGGTTAGGGTAGTCGTGGGTGTAGAGTTTGGTGTCGAGGATTTGAATATATGTGGAAAGGCCGTCCCGATATCCATGAGATCGAACGAAGAGGTCGCTGGCGTTGAGGGCGTGAACAAATGCTTGACGAACTTCAATGAGGCGTGTAAGGTGTCCCATCCAGACATTGGAGTCGGCTTCGGGGGAGGCGGCGATAGCTCGTTCGAGTTGGTCGTATGTCTGGTGGTCGCGAAAGTAAGTGACAAAATCTTGAGTGCTGATGAAGTCGTAAAGGTGAGGGAGGTGGCGCTCGCTGCGTCGACTACCGAAATTGATTTTTGAAAGGTAGACGAGTCCTGTGTACACGTTCTGGTAGAGGCGGGTAAGCTTCTGCCATCGGATTCTCTGTTCGTGATTGGTGATGAGAGCTGAGCATGATGAATCGGTTTGGTTGTCGTAGGAATCAGGAGAGTCGGTGGTGTGTTTACGATAGAACTTTTTGTGAGTGGTGAAGTTGGTTCGGCGGCGGCGTGTTTTTCGTGTTGGTTGTACTTTTCGTGCAAAGTTAACTTGAGGCTCTGAAATATATGAGTTAGCACTGTCGTCGTCGGTAGAAGAAACGGATTGGAGTGGAGGCATAGACTCAGATGTAGCGGGGCTCGGAGGTGGGTCACTTATGTAGTCTGCCATCATCTGTTGCACCTCCTCCGCCTCCTCATCGGTGACGATCGCGTCGTTTGGTTGTTTATGATTGAGTCCAGGCTGTAGTTTGTTTACAATGAAATCGATGTTTTGAGCAGTGGTGGGGACTGGTTGAATAAGAGAGGGTTCATCTGAGTTGGTGGAGTCTTGAATGCGAAGCTCTTTGATGTGAAGTTCGAGCGGGGACGGAGTGAGGAGCTTTCGAAGTTTTGTGAGCTGGTCGCGAATGTCTTGAACGAGCTTCTGGTCATGGCTGTTGAGACTGTCGCTGTCGGTGTCGGATCCTGTCGACGATGACGAGGTCTCGATGTCCATCTCTTCGATAGGGTCTAAGTCGATCGTCGTCCGTCCAGGAAGCGGAGACTGTGTGGTTAGGTTAGGAAATTGAAATGTATGATGTTGAGAGGTCGGTACCGTGGCCCTGTCCGCATTCTTCTCCTGTGCTGCTCCCCATCCATCGCTCCTAGACTCCCAGTCTTTTTTGTTCCCCCATCCGTCGCGATCCCATCGAGTCGAGGTTGCTTCCCAGTCGGCTAGGGTGGTTTGAGTTCCCCATTCGGTACGTTCGACTTCATTTTCCTTGTCGCTGTCGGTACTGATGTTCGAATTCGAGTCGGTGTTCATGGTGGCCTTGTCTGAAAAATTCGGGTCGTCGGCGGGGTAACGGAGACACGGAGGACTGGAGATACGGTAGTTGAATGAGGATGAGGTGGGAGGCTGGGATAAAAGGTCATGACGAAGTCGTGGAAGTGGTAATGCAGGTGAGTGTGGCGCTGTTTGTGCTCGTTGGAAACGATTCTGATGTTCGTTGATAGGAGTGGGAAGTCGGAGGACTGGAATTGGTGTGGCGGGCAAGGGAGGAGTTGGAGATAAGGGGCGTTGAGTGGTTACTTCAGGTGGACGAACGGTTCGCGGAAGTGGAATGTTTGGGAGTCGCGGAGTGGGCGGTGGACGTTCAGGTGCGAAGTTAGGTAGAATACGCGAATGTTCATTGTGAAGGTGGAGTTCAAAGTACTCCCCGAGCTTCGTGTCGGGGAATATGCATGCGAAATGGTAGAAAAGGCGTTCGACTAGGGGAAGACGGAGGCGGATTTGATGGGGGCCGATACCATCTGCAGCTGGTCGGATGTCGATAACGTATCCTCCAATCATCAAAGACTGGGGGATAACGTCCGCTCGACGCTCCTGTTGGTAGAGGATTTCAATTGCGACTCCCAGGAAGTAAATTTCATCGTTGTCGAAAGGACTTAGCTCGTTTTCGTTGTAGTCAAAAGGTTCGTATCCAGTAGCGCCCAACGTCATGCCCTGTCCGATAAGCCATTGGAGGATAGTCACAGGTGGAAGCGAGGGCGGCTCTTCGTTTAAATTTTCCTTGGTAGCGATGACTCGTGTGTCGAGCGGGTGTTGGTACTCCTCCGCCCAAACAGCCTGTGTAGCGAGAATTCCATGGAGTCGAGCCTTCTCGGAAGGGTTGTTGAAGTGGTATTGATGAACGCGATTTCGGCCGGAGAGTCGATTGATAGGAGGGATACGATTGGCGGCTCGTAAGGGCACTGGAAGGTTCGCTCGTCGCGAGTGGATGGGAGTTGTGGTGGAAGAGTGAGAAAGGCGTTCTTGCCTCGGCGCGGCGGACTTATCGAGCGGAGTTTCGTGAGACGTGCCGAGGGTCACGTGACATGCCTCGGAGCCTGGGTCGGATCCATCGGAGTCGTCGGAGTGCGGAGTTGTAATTAGATCGGCCATTCGGCGGACGGTGTAGTTGGTGTGATCGAAATGGAAACACGTGTGCGCGAATCCCTTGACAACAAGCGCCGTGTCGCCTAATTCGAACGTGAGGGTGGCGTCTAATAATTCCAAATGGGCATAATCATATCCGGGGGCTTCAGATTCATCAATTGTAATGAAATGACTGTGGGGGGAGGTGAGTGTGATAGATGCTGGGTGCTGAAAGTGGTCTTCCCCTATGAAGGGTGAAGGTGAATGCTGAATACTTGAGTCTCTGGGCATGTTGTGAGTGAATGAAGGGGTTGGATGATGTCTTTGAAGAGTTTCTCTCTCCTCTTCTTATACTTTCTCCAGTCCTTCTTCCTGCTTATTGATATATATTTTAATATCAATATTTTATTCAGAAATTGGTCAATTTGAATCAGAAATTCCAGAAGATTTATTTGCAACCCCAAAAATTGAAGTTCTTGAAAAATGCGAACCCCCTTCCCGAATTCTCTTCCTATCTTCTGTGTGTTGGAATTTAATTCTTGGGGATTTTCAGACCCTGGATTTTGTGTGTGTAAGTGCTTTCGCTTCTCCATTTTCTGGAATTTATGTACGATCTTTGGTGTAATGGATTCTATTTCCTGTAATAATGCTTTGAGGGTTACCTTCTGAGAAGAGGTGTTAATGTTGGGCGCTAATTGAGGAAAGGGTAGTTCCGGGTCTTTAATGTCAGGGTTGAATGTTAATTGGAAGAAGGTATGTTCCAGGTCTTCTACTTCATCCTTGAGCGCTAATTGAAAAGGGGACTGTTCTGAGGATTCCATTTCAATGTCTGACACTAATTGACGATCTTCTTGAATTCCTGCTTCCATATAGGTGCTGAGCGCTAATGGGCAAACTTCTGACGTCATAATAATGTCTGAGTCCAAAGATAGGATTACGTCACTTGATAATGAAAGGTTTACGTCACTTTCTGATGGACAGATTATGTCAAGGGTTGAGGGTATAATGGGTGGCTGTGCTTCCTCTAGGGCTCTGGACTCTGTTCTGGACTGTGTTCTGGGCGGTGTTCTGGACTGTGCTCCAGACTGTGCTCTAGACTGTTCCAATGATATTATTGAGTCACAATTAGAAATTTGTAATTCCATATTTCCTGTGATGTTAGAGGTTATTGCCAAAGTGTTTGGCACAGATCTCTCGCTTCGAATTTGTTTCTGAGGCATGTGTCGGCAGCTCTTGATGTTGATGTCATCCATCCTGATTTCCAGGATTTTATTTCCCTTGTTTGCGTTTCTGATTACAATAAAAGATCCATCAATTCGTTCTTCAATGGACACTAAATTCTCAATCATCCAAGGTCGACCCAGCAATAATTCAAATTGGAGCTTGTTATGTCCTACCCATAGGTCTGCATATGTCAGAATATTCCCGTATGTCAAGGCAGCATGGAATGATCTCCCTTTTAATTGTCCAATTCCTCCGTTTGCGTCGTGCATATTACAAATATTTGGATCGTCTGAATATTCAAAGTGCCCTTTTTCCTCTGGATTGGCAATGGGTAGTCCTATGCGTTCAGCCACATCTTTTCTCACGATGTTTAATTCTGAACCAGAATCGATGACTCCAATTATCGGATGGTTACCATAATTGAATATCAACTTTAATAATCCTGCTGATTTATCTCTTATGCCAGCAATTTTCGCGACCGTGGGAATTGTGGGAATTTCAGGCTGTTTGGTGTTTCGAAGTTTGAGGCAGTCCATCATCTCATTTGCTACTGGTTTTGAATTGGCCATTATTTCCCCAAATGTGAGTACAATTTGCTGTTGCATCATCTTTTGTACGATTTCCTTGGGTTTGGCTAATTTCGAGACTTCTGATTGCCTAGCAGCTCCTCTGCCTGAATGATTGTCTTTTTCTGCTGAACTATGTGGAGTTGGGTCCTTAGGTAATTTTCTCGCCACCATTTCAGGAATTGTTTCCTTGGGATCGACATCCATAGGTTTAGGTTTGTCTTGATTTTTCTTTAATTTGGTAGCGTCAAATTCATGTGGCGTGAACGTCTTTGGGATTTCCGTAGTGACTGGTACTTCCTCTATGGTAGCTTTAGGTGGTGGACTTGGAGGTGCTGTAGGTGGTGGAACTGAAGCTTTTGCCTTTTCTTTGGGTTCAGGTTTTGGCGTAGTTGAAGGTTGTCGAAGTTTGGCTGGAATAGTGTTACGAGTCCTTTTCGGAGGATAAACACCATCAAACACAACTTTCTGGGGTTTAGTAGGAAGCTTAGTAAGCTTCTCACGTGCTTCTGAAATACGTTTTGAAGTCCTTGCTGCAGGGTATGCTTCACATTCGTCTTCATCGTCACTTTCGTCACCATCAGATTGCTCCACATAATATTGTTTGTACTTCTTGTACATTTTGCGTGTGGGATGTATTGTGTATATTTGGTTTTCCTCATCATCTGAGTCCTCTGTATCAGCATCAGTGTCACTGTCAGACCCTTGACATTGTTCGTAGTAGGCTTGGCGAATTCCTTGTTCCAATGCATATCCTGCTGCATCGTCCTCATCGTCATCTTCACTTTCAGCTATGCTGTAAAAGGTTGCACTCTTGGATTGTTGCATTTGTCCATAATTCCTCAAGGCTGCTGAATAAAGACTTTCTCCAGGATTCCGTTGAATAAGTTGTAACGTGTCTTTCATGACAAATTTCCTGTTGATTGGATGGAATTCAACAATTTTCTGCTTGACCAAATCTATCATTTTAGGGCAATCCATCATGCGATGTCCTGTCTCATAACATCCAAAACATTGATATGGTTGCTGAGATGTTTGTTGTTGTTGATTCATTCTCACAGGCCCATTATACTGTTGAGATCTAGGTGGTCCATTATATTGTTGTTGAGGTTGGAAATTTTGTTGTTCCGATTGTTGAGGTGGTCCCGTAAATCTTGCGTTTTGCATAGGTATATTGTTAGGGAAGGTTGCATATGCTTGAGCTGTCATCATATTTGGGTCCTGATTCATACCTCTGTTGTAGTAAGATATTTTGTTAAGATGGTTGGCTACACCTTCTGCAATCTTTTCGGTATCCTTTTCTGACTTCTCTTTTGATTTTGACCTCTTGAGCTTCCTCTCCTTTCTCTTCCTCTTCCTCCTCTTTTCCTTCTTCTTCCTATGTTTGTAGCTGTCTGAGTCATCAGTAGAATCGGAGTCAGAGTCAGATGAATCAGTATCGGTTTCAGGTTCTGAATCAGATTCTCCTCCGATAATCAAATGTTTGGGGATTAACGTCCTAAATTTGTCACGTTTGAAGTAGGATTCTGCAGCTGCGTTGACTTGTTCTACTGCATATGGCTGGTCTTCCTCATGGTCTTCAACTTGGCGATACAAATATTGTTCCAAAATAGTCTTTAAATCATCAGGGATTCCTGACCAGAAACATCCGTCATATCCAGGTTTGCTAAGCTGATTTTTCCTGAGTAAATATCCAGCTACCGTTTCGTATTCCAACATAAACTTCTTCCATTTTCGAAGGTCTGTGATGGGGTTTGTTTGATATTTGTTGAGTATTTTGAATACTTTGGACATATTGTAGAGAGATGTGGCTCTTTCGCCATCGTATGCTTGAAAGATTTTATCTTGTAATCCATCCCAATCCTTGTCCTCATATTCTTTGGAGACTTGAATCCAGTCTCGAACCTTCTCGGAACAGTAGTCTATTACTAATTCCACCTTTTCATCATCGGGAATTTCGTGAATAGTGAATAGTCGATTCATGTGAGTGAGGAAAGGTGTAACTTCGGTGTAACGTCCATGGAATTTCTTGGGTGCTTTGCTGGTTCCTGGCATGGGCATTCCTGCAGATCCCTTGATGACACCTCCCGAATAGGCTGCTCCAGACGTACTAGCTTTTTGTGGATTTATGTTAGGTAATGACTGTATTTTTGGCATGGCACGTTTATATGATGGAATCGGTTTGGTTGATGGTATTGATCTTGTTGATGACTTTGATGCGAGAGGTGATATGAGAGGTGGTAATGTATTTCCAAAAGGAGGAATATCGGAAATTGGGGGTTCGGGATTAAGATTCATGATGGTAGGAAATTGTAGATCAATTTGTGTAGCGTTGATTTCAGGGGTAGAATTGTTTGGTGATGTTGTAGTTTGAATGACAGAAAATGTCTCTGATGGTGTGGTGGTTTGTACGATAGAGTATGACTCTGATTTATCTGATGTTGGTGTGCTAACTCCACTTGGGATCTCAAAGGTGTCTGAATCGTAATCAATAATGCTTGAATCTAGATCTCCCCTTGACGTAGCGAAGTCAACACGAAAATTACCCTCGCGGTGGGCTCCAATTATGTCAACGTGAATTTTGTTTCACCTGGGTTTCACCGGACTTTGCGTAAATCGGGTTATTCCAGTTAAGTTCGCCTGGGTAATATTGTGTGAGCTTCCGGGGAAAATATATGAAATGTGTGAATTTTATGTGTGGGAATAAGTTCAGCAATAAATGGATTTATTATTCTGAACTATGTACGACTATGGAATGTATGACGTTAAACCTATACTGATATGCTATGTATATGCTTCGAGGTTATCGATGATATTCTTGATGAAGGTCTTGATGAATGTCGATGATCAAACAATTCCTATAATG
>JAHXRV010001284.1:0-11179 GCA_019904355.1 Psilocybe tampanensis | reverse complement strand
AGGATAGTTTCTCAACCCATTAACGAGGCTCTACATTGGACATTGATATTCATTTGAGATTGATACTCAATTACGCACGGAGGAAATCGTAAACAATATCTCGCAGGTATGGTGTACTTACTACATCCTGACCCAGGAGCGGGCTGACGAACAGACTTCTATTAGCTCCTAGACTCCAGTAAGTCAAATTATCTCACCATTATCTGGCTTCGCAAAGCTTATGTATCCATAGACGTTATCGACAAACTCTATCATGAAATGACATCCTATAAGACGCGGCAGTCGTCTTACGGTGAAGCTACTGGTTGTATAGAAGGGACCCGTACCAAGGTCCTCGAGGATTTGGATGGTTGGGCCTTGGATGCCAATGGCAAGAGGGTATACTGGATGGTAGGGATGGCTGGAACAGGGAAATCGTCCATCGCACATACCTTCTGCGAGAACCTTGAGGCGAAAAACATGCTCTGCGGCAGTTTCTTTGCTTCTCGGTCATCCTACAAGACTAGTAATGCACGTCTTATCATTCCGGTCATTGCGCATTCGCTCGCTTCGGCCTCGCCTCCCATCAAAATTAGGGTCAGTAAGGCCATCAAGGACGACCCGACTCTGGCCGAACCTACCTATGGTAAAATGGCCGAGCAGTTCAAGCAGCTCATTTATAACCCTATCCAGTCGACCGCTGACATGATGGATAAGCCGTGCAAAGTTGTCGTCATTGATGCTGTCGATGAATGCAGCAATCTCCAAGTCGTCGCATCATTCATTAAAATCATCCTTCAATCGGCATCGAGACTTCGACTCAAGGTGTTCATTTCCAGTCGGGGAGAATCAGAGATCACTGATGCTTTCGACACCGCAGACAACGAGGCGAAGAATTTCCGTCTCCACGACATCGAAAGTGATGTGGTCCGGGGGGATATTCGAAGGTATCTTGAAATGTCGTTGACCAACATCAAAGGCAAGAATGATGATGGATGGCCCGCACAGTTCGAGCTAGAACGCCTTGTTACGCGTTCCGGTAGACTGTTTATCTATGCAGCGACCGCTGTTCGTTATATTGCCAGTGGTGGCAAACTCTATAAGGATCGTTTTTCGGAAATGGCCAAACAAGGTCTGGAATCGGTCACCGACTTCAAAACCGACATCGACAATCTGTACATCCTTATCCTGGAAATGGCCTGTAAGGAGAAGCGCTCGCATGAAGTGACTCGTATGAGGGATCTCGTGGCAATGATTTTATTCCTTCGACACCCGTTGTGTATCGAAGCCATCGAATCTTTATCAGAAGTGGATGCATCCTCATATTTGTCGCGGCTCACCTCCGTTATTCACATTCCCATTCAATCAGCAGCCGTCGTTGCTCCATTCCATGCCTCATTTCCCGACTTCATAACCAATCCCGAGCGTTGTTCTCCCGAGCGTTGCCCCTCATTCCGCTCACTCGATGCTTCCGAAGGTCATAAAGTTCTCGCGCTCAATTGTTTAAATGTGATGAACCGATCACTCAAATACAATATATGCGAAATTGCCGAAGAATCAATGCTCTCGCACAGAAAAAGAACCAACTCTCTGGCAAACGCTAGAAAGATCTCCGAAGCGGTCAAATACTCGTGTGTCTACTGGGCCACTCATTTAGAAGAGGTCAAGATACTTGACTCGATACTTGTCGACGCTCTTCGAGTTTTTCTTCATGAACATCTTTTGCACTGGATCGAGTGTCTCAGCATTCTTGGGGAGCTACGGACAGGAGTAAAATCCCTTCGGAACATTGTTCCTGTTCTATTGGTAAGTCATTACCTGGATCAATGGGGGAAGGATTTCAGCTCTGATATCTTTTCGACTGGCAGAAATTCAAAGTTGATAACCTTCACTTACTTGTTGAGGATGCTCAGCGATGTCTCCAAGTGAACTTTGAACTTGTCCAGAAACACTGCATGGAGATTTACCTGTCTGCGATGGTTTGGTTTCCAAAGAAATCACTGATACGAAAGATTTATGTCCCAGAGACCCACAGACTGCCAAAAGTCATTCTTGGATTATCAGACTCATGGGTCCCCGTTTTGCAAAATAGGTCACAGGTTAGGTCAAAGGTGGAATCAAAGGTGGAATCAATCACAATCTCGCAGGATGGAAGCCGAGTTGTCTCTGGGTCGAGGGATGGAACACTCCAAATCTGGAATGTGAAAACAGGCGAGGTGGAGTCTCTGAAGGGCCACACAGATTCAGTGATATCACTCGCATTCTCGCAGGACGGCAGTCGTGTTGTCTCTGGATCCAGGGACAAAACAGTCCGAATCTGGAATGTGACGAGAACAGGAGAGGTAGTGTCTCTGGAGGGCCATACAGATTCAGTGATGTCAGTCGCGTTCTCTCAGGACGGCACCCGCATTGTCTCTGGATCCAGGGACAAGACAGTGCGAATTTGGAATCTAACAACATGCGAGGTAGAGACCACTCTAAATGGCCACAAACGTTGGGTGACATCAGTCTCATTCTCGAAGGACGACAGTCGAGTTGTCTCTGGATCGTGCGACAAGATGGTCCGAATCTGGAATGTGAAAACGGGCATAGTAGAGACCGTGTTGAGGGGCCACATGGGTGTGGTGACATCAGTTGCATTCTCGCAGGATGGCAGTCGAGTTGTCTCTGGGTCGTATGACGATACGGTCCGAATCTGGAACCTTAGGTCAACAGGCAATTCTCAAGCAATGAATGTTTCGGACATTATATTTCCCGATGGAACCAGGGTGCATAAAATTGGTCGTCAGGAATTCTGCATCTTCTATCCGGATCCCTCGCAGGAACTTACACTCAGTATGAATTCTCCTCTTCAAATATCGGACGACCTTCAATGGATAATGGCTAGTTTCCGTCACTGCTGGATCCCTTCTCCATATCGCCATATTTCATGTTCCGCAACTTGGGGTACTAGCAAAATATGTTGGGGGTGCACAACTGGTTCCATAGTTATGGTTGATATGACGGAGGGACTATGAACTCTAAGCATACATTCTTAAACACTCCTCAAATCATGCAGAAATGACATAAACCGTGGCTTCATATCCAGATTGACCAGCACTCATAGATGAATAACTGATATGTGGAGTCTGGAGTCTGGACACGCCAGTTCGCAGACAAGTCCAATGGGTCATGTTGGTGGGAGCTTCACGTTGGCTCCACTGCCTCCACAGCATGGTTTTCCAAGGGGTTTCCTTCTGAATCCTGATTCTGAACTCCGAGAATTCAAGTTCGAATTTTATTTATCTTCAAATTCATCATCATTTCATGTCATGAACAGGGGTGAGGAGGAGGAGAGAAGTGATTCAAAGCTCAAGCGAGAAGGGAAAGTGTTTTCGTTGGTATAGGTACGTATGTATCGATATAGTTGGGTTCGGGGCAAGTTCGGGGGTACAGGACCAGGTTGGACGTAGCGGGTTTTCGCAACTTTGTGTTGAACTATAACGGAGAAGGAAAGAATGTGAGTGAGAAAGGAAACATTTGGTTGGTATGGACGAGTGGAGTTGACACTGACATCACCTTACTTGAGAAAGTGCCGTTGTTGGTCAACGAGGATAAGTAATTGGAATAAAGTGAGGTCGAGAGTCCAAGACAAGAAGAGAAGTGGATGGACGATAGAGAGACTCGGGCAAAAAAATAGAAAAGAAAAGAAAAGGGATGGACAGGGTTGAACGGATTTTTTCTTTGCCTTGTGTTGTGTTGTGTTGATCTATCGAAGAGGGCAAGAAGTGAGTGCGGATGGGAAGCGTTTCGTTGGGATAGACCTTACTTAAGAGCATGCTGTTGGTCAACGAAGACAGCTGGAATAAACTGAGGTCAATGGTCGAACAAAAAGAGGAATGGATGAACGACAGGGAGACACGGGCAATTCGAGAATGCGGGGATGAACGGTGTTCGTGTTACTAGCCTACAACACATCTAGTGAGGGGACAGGGATAGGTTGTAGTTGTATTCTAAAGAGAATATATGCGGAGGGTTGAAGGGATGGGAGGGGATAAAGGATTATTTAAATAAGGATGGACGGACGGATTAGGGTAGATGGGTAAGATGAGTCCTCGATAGATAAATTACTCTTCCTTCTTTCCAACACGCTTCTCTGCCTCTGCAATGGTGGCTGCGTCGGTTTGTGGGCCTGTGGGTGCGGCTGGTAGGAAGACGGGGGAATAGATATTAGGACGCGAAACGAAAAACAAAAGAAACATAATGTACCACCGAACATGCCAGCGGTCTTGAAGGGGCGCTTGAGATCACCAGTGGTGGGTTTTCCGAGGATGTGGATGGCGACAGGCTTGGCGTCGTAGAGGTTTTTGAGACCCATGAGGGCTTGGATAAAGAGGGGCTGGGTGAAGTGGAAGTAGAGGTGCATGACGCCCATCATCGCTATGCCCATGTAGGCTGAGCGTAGCTGTGGGGCAAGGGGTTAGATAAGACGGGAAGGAGAGGGAAGGGGGTTGAGACATACGAGTTTGGAGGTTTCGGAGAGGTCATAGTCTCGAACTGTCGTGGTGACGAGTTGGCCGGGCTCTTGTGACTGCGGGGGTGTAAGCAAGCACAATAAAAGGCGACGTTGAAAGAAGAAAAAGGATAGGAATGTCAGAATCAACAACGAAGGAGTGAACTGGGAACGGACTAACCATTTTTGAGCACCGTCTGATGATTACACTTGAACCTACTCCAGATTGTCACTGTCGCCGGAAGATGGCGACATGAAGGACCTTGAAGGACGCGAGTCGAGAAGATGTCTTAAGCAGGATTTTCGTGTCGTACTACACGCCATGCGATTCCAGGTCCACATCTTGACTCTTCATATTGCTCCAGAAACAACCGAATGAAGATTGCTCTGGAAGATGACGGGTGTCGGTAAAACCTAGAGGAAACGTGTTGGTGGGAAGAAAATGGAGGTAGAAAGGACGGACGGGTCGGCTCTCCCACAAAATGTACCATAGAATGGGCAACAAAACAAAGATGCTCGAGAGTCGACGCGGACTTCAAGTGGACGCCTTGGAAAGTGATTGGCCGGGCCGGGTCCATTTGTTTGCCTTGGTGGAGATAACCAAACATCTGTGCTTATTCCCTGTCTCGAGAGTCGAACCCGTCTGTTGTGGTTCTTAGTGCTATCTCGCTCTGCTAACTCTCATTCATTGTAACTCAAGTACTCAACGCTGGCATGTATTTCTGCAATACACAACCACGGACCAGCTCGCATATCAAAAAATTAACATCTGCACGGAGAACTTGTAGCGGCCTTGAAGCAACCTCCAAGTTTCCTCCGAGTCGAGTATGTATGTTGGTTTTTGTTTCTCTTTTTTTAATCCTGATTGATATTTTTTATTGTTGTCAAGAAAGAGCCAAAAAAAGACATGACATGATGATAACATGGCGGAGAGTAAGAGGCCATTTCCTCTGTGCGTTTCCTCGTTTTGTGAATCTTTATGTGGCATATGTGCTTACTAGGTCGACCATAGACACCCTTGTATTCAGCATTTACGGGAACCAGCCGTGGACGTGATTCACGAATGTGGAATGGTATGTTATTCATCTCGTCATAGGTTTTCATTTGACTGATTCCGAGTAGTCGACCCCATTCCTTCACCTGATTTGTCCAGCAACAGCCGGAAGGATATCCTAACTCCAGGAGCCGCACCAAGACTTTAACGACACCATGCGTCCCAAACTCATGATACCCCCTCTTGTCCAACGCCTCCAATAGTGCCATTTCGAATCGGCCAGGTACGTAGGTCTCTGTTTCGTTTCAGGGTATCTACGCCTTTGTGTTTTTCTTCTTTTTTACCCCTCGTGCATTCCCCGTTCATCGTTGGCTTATGGTCAAGCCTCCACTCGACTATTTTCACTCATCCCGCATATATGCATTGTTCCTTTTCTGTCCCGTTCTTCTGTTTATTTTGTCCCTTCTCTCTGTCCCCCTCATCCCATCGCTGACACATGCTCAAATATCAGACATAACAAACTTCAACCGGCCAGGTTTTTTGTGCCCAACCGTCCTGTCTTGTACGCTGTGGAAATGGTATGAAGGAGGGAGTCCGGCATAGTTGAACAGGGGCTCGCTCGCTCCTTGGTATGTGTTCTTTGTTGTTGCTTCGTGTCTTGTTTTTGATCATCTGATTCTTTCAATCGGAGCAGAGTTGACTTGACAATAGTGAGAGGGAAGGTGGCGGAGAGGAAGACGACAATGCTGTCGATTGGTTAGAAAGGCCCCAACCTGTGAGTCTCTCATTTTTACGATGTTTGGTGAGCTGTGTCCTCATTACCAGTGATGCGATACATAGACGTCTCCATCGTCAATGTTGCTCCCAGTCCTCTTCCGACCAAGCATTACTTTGCACCAAAACGCCATCCTCATCCTTCATCTACCACTACTGTTAATTACATGGAGACGGTCAAGTTTTGGCCCAGTTGTAACCATCAACCCATCCTTAAAGCCTCGTCGACATCGTTCTATCCTCTTGTCCTCTCAACACCTCAGCGTTACGTTCAACGTTGGCACCTCAACATCACCTCAAGTGCACCCCTTCTGCTCATCCTGAACATCCGTTGTGGAAGACCTTCGATATACGGTCTGGGGAGTTCGTTTGGTCAGTTTCTCTTCTCGTTCTAGGTGTCCTTGACATTTATCAATATCCCTTCATCTATTTCCTATTTCCTTTGTTCAATTTCTCTTTTTCACTACTGCCCATCCCAGTATCCACCTGAAACCCCGGCATTGCCAGAGTCACAAACGCAAAGACACATCCGACTACCTTCATCTTTACCAGCCACATTCTTTCTCTCAATCATACAGGCTCTACCACACGGTCCACGCCTCCCTTCTAAAGATCCTCCGCTTTCATTCTTTCAGCCTGAGCACCGTTAGCCCAGTCATTTCGAAGCCGCCCACGTTGAGCTGCGAGCCGAAGCCCGAAGCTGAAGTCCAGCCTCCTGATCTGGTAACTGCCCTACCACCGTGTCCAACGTTTGGCAACCCAGGATACACCGGAAGTTCCTGTGAGCTCAGGAGCATCGTCGTCGACTATCGACAGCGGCGCCGTCGAATAAATCGATGCGCATGAGTCCACCGATGTCTCCGCCGAATTCGAAAAAAAGAAAGAATTGGGGGAGGAAGAAGTTCGGACAGAGCCTGAGGTGGAATGGAAGTCAGTGGTCTATCGTCCGATTCGCCTCTGTGTTGGGTTGGAGTTGGAGTGATATACGGGCGACAGGAGGCGGAGGGACCGTGAGGAAGAAGAACTACGTAGGGGTTCCAGCACGCAGTGCTGATGGTCTGCCTCAATCGGGAAACTGTACGTTTTTATCTTCTTTTTTCGTTTCTTTACATGTTTATCTAACAGTCATCGATTTGTCTGGCAGCACCCACGAGGGATTTTTCCAACGAAGATGATTGACGGTCCTGATGTCAAATTCAATGCGCAACGACACCTGGTTCCACGTCCGACAACCGTCTTTCGAATTTGAAAAACAACAATGCACACAAGAGGTCTCCGAGTCGGGAGATAAAGAAGTTTGGGAGGGTCGGCGGTGTGCGTCCAGGCTCGCCATTCCCATCATCTTTGCCCGAGTCGCCTTCTGTGTCCGGTGGGAGTGAGATCGATACGGGAACTACTGATGATATGCCTTGCTGCAGCCTCGGTGTGACAACAATACATTTGTCTTTTTCTTTTTACTTTTACTTTTCTCTCTTTCTTCTTTTTTTATCACTTCTTTTCAGGTTTCATCTCATATCGACGCGACGACGGCGCCGACCGACTGGCTTTCTTGCCGTAGAATTCGTGTTTCCCAATGCGAAATCATTGTCATCCAGTTGCATTTCAATGACGTAGACCTTCCCTTCAGTAACTTGCCCAATGACTTTGAATACACTTCTCCAATTCCCACCGCCCTCCTCCAATGGGGATGAATTGACTATAAGTATTTCTGGCTGTGTGGTACAAGAGTGCTATGGAATAGGTAAGGCCGACATCCATCGTGATGATCGATGAGGACTTGATCTGGGGGGTTAAATTTTCGAAAGCTTCAGCTCAGACATATGGTCTTGCAGTCTGATAATACCGCTGATGCTCTTGAGAACGGCGTTAATCTTTTGATCACGTTGTGGATTGGAGTACAAGGCAGAGGCTTCAGGCCGTCTGGATGTTTAGGTTTCGGGGTGTTGAGTGGAAGCAGTCTCATGGGTGATGCCCGAAGCGCTGGGAGTGAGTTGGTGAGAGTTGAGAGGCTAGTGTTAAATTGGGCATTAGATACGGTTCAAAAGGAAGAAAGAGAGAAAGAATACAAAAAGAAAAGGAAGAGATAAAAGAAACGGAAAATCAAGTAGACGAAGGTACTTGCCGAAATGGGGAACAGTAGATCGGTAATCGTCTAGACTCGTGTACCACCTTGCCTGTGGTCCCATTCGTATTTCCATCGAGATGTGGTAGAGCCATTGATTAACTGTAAACGAAATGAAAGCTTGACGGTGCACCGGAAATCAAAGGGTCGAATATCAGAATGATACACACCTTTCATCAACTGGATAAGCCGAAGATCCCTTGGAGAGATACGGAGGTGGGTGGGTTCGTCTGACTTCGCTTGTTGTGAGGACACTGTGAAAGGTGTCGCTAAATATGAGAGCATATTCCAATTTTTCGGCCTGTAAATACAGTCAACGAAGGTGTTTGGTGTCGCTCAAGAGCCTGTAAAGGTACGAACTTGACGCACCATGATACCGACCACGAACGAAAGAAGGGAGTCTTCAGGACACTTTTGTTTTCAAGCCAGTTGAGGGTTTTCAATTGGTTAGTGAGTGTGTTGATCTTTCGATGAATTGAGGTCGCATTCAAGTCGCCCTAGACGCCGCGAGAAAGGACAGCAGTTACAATTACTAGGATCATGGAAAATAAACAAGATAAAAACGCACGACTCCGCCTGATGTAACCCTGAAGATAGGTTGGCTTAGGTTAGGTATAACCCTAACGATAGGTTGGCCAAGGTTAGGACATCCAAAAGGGGCTTCGTGTAGTCACGGGTTCGCTCATTTTCAACCACTATTTTCGCTCTCTTCCAACTTCGTTCACGGTTCATTACAAACGTCTGGACATCCTTCACTCAACCTCCTCACCTCAGCGAAATATCCTCCTTGTTGTCCATCATCTCCACCGTTTTCGAATGACGCGTACCGCTGGAGTTTTTTATTGCAGCGTCGGAACCGTGGACGAGAACCAAACAACAACACCACCGGGAGAATCGCGCAGAGTTCAAATCAAACCGTCCATTCTCTTTGGGGGTGATATGTTCAAGATACCGGAGCGACTCATTGGTTTTGGGTGGGATTCTTGAACCCAAGCTTCCGTCGAGCCTGGACGCTGTTCATCCACGTGCTCCTACGACAGCCACAGAAAACTTGAAGTTGAAACACCTCAATTGAGAGGCCAAAACACGTTAGGCTTGGATATGAGAATCCCCTTGGATGCGACCACTTCGACGTCCATCGCCCTCGCCTCAAAGTAGAGATCCTGGATTTCCATGAAGACCACGACCCACGAGAGCGGATGTGCGTACTAGGCATGTCAGGGGAGTTTACGAGGAGAAGCACGAGAGTTCTTGGAATTGTGCGGCTGAGGGGATAAAGGTGAGTGGATACTATTCACCCAGCAGATTTGACGGATCATGTGACTTCGGGAACCGGCCGTATCTATTATTCATGTATTACAAGCCAATTACGAGCCCTCTTCTTGGCATTTTGAGTAACAAAACACGTCGGTCACTCCAGAGAGACGCGTCGGTCACAATACTTTTCCCTGCAGACGCGCTTCTTAATATCTCGTTCTCCCACACAATGTCACTCTTGTGAAACCTATTTTTGACGCGTCAAATTATGGCAGAAGCAACCCAAAAATGTTACAAATGCTACAAGATAAAAACTCTCGATGAAACCCACTTCAAAAAGAAGGCCGACTCCAGTTACGGAAAGACCTGTATACCGTGTACCGACAAGCTGAAAGTCTCCAGGGATAACAAGAAGGCCGAACACTCCAAGGAAAATCAAGTCCCAAAAGAAGCAACTCAAACACGCGATGCCGACACTGATCATTCTGAAAATGAACCTTCCATCGAAGAACTACGTAAGGAGTTAGGCAATCTTTCACACACCCAATTCATCAACGCACTCTCCGCCGCCAAAGATATTCATTCCATTGCCGCTTTTGTTGACATCTCAGAGATTGAGGGGAAGAATATGCGGGAAAGGGTTGATAGCCTTGCCAGAATGGTTTGGGAGCAATTGGGATATCGTTTCGTGTATGTAAAGTTGTACATTTTAATCGAAGTGCGACATGACATTGATTCAGAGATCTATTGATAGATATCACAGTGTGTATAGACACAAGAACACTCCGTCATCACGGTATATGTACCACTGTGCCCAAATTCAATCTCGTCAAAAAAAATCCAAGAAATCATGTGTTGAAGGTGTCAAGCATCGGGACAAGGACCATATGGACACTTTTACCTGCGGAGGATGGATCCATATTACAGTCATGGATGATGGAAATGATGCATTTGTGAAGTTGGATCACAAGGATAAACATGTCTCGTATTGGAATATCGATGTTCCTCATGATGTGCGCAAATTTGTTGTCGAGAATGCTGAGTTGACCCCAACTCAGGTGAGTTGTTCTAAATATTTCTTTATGTCATAAGTTATCTTAAAATACTTTGAAACTACAGATATGGGACGAGATCTTGAAGACACATCCGTCACCACCATTCTCTCGAAAGTCAATCTACCATATATGGCTCGAAATCACGAGTCAGAAATGGAAGAGAGATCCTGACAAACTCAAATCCGCAAAAATTCCACTCGAGGAGGCCTCAAATACCCACAATAAACCCAAAAGCATTTATTCCGTTGAGACAATTCCCCTTCCTGAAGAAGATGGATTTACGGCAATCGCATTCTCGCTCCCAGAAATCCTCCGTCAATGGGGTGGAAATATCTGTGAACTTTCTCTTGATTCGGCCTGTAAGTTGTTGAGAAACAGGCAAGCCGTGAGGACTCGGCGAATGGCCGATCCCCGAGGTCGCACAGTTCACGCGTGGCCGAGCGCACTGCGGCACAGCCGCGTTCACTCGAGGTGACTCGCTCACCCTCGTAAATTCCATATTCTTC
>JAHXRV010001270.1:0-20964 GCA_019904355.1 Psilocybe tampanensis | reverse complement strand
ATACAGATAAATATAACTTTGTAATGAATTAATGGCTTCGAATTGAAATCCCCTCGAGCCTTTTACTGCTGTTGGAGGAACACAGCAGTATAAGCAGGGACGACGAGGTAATCGTTTGATTTCAAGGTCATCGTTGTCTAGAAGGTAAAAATTTTAAAAATGCAAAATTAGAATCAAATAAAGCCACAAAGAAAGAGAAGAAAAGGCCTCTTACCTGCCACTTGGCCACTCCCGCCGCACCACCAAAGTGCCTGATGAAGTAGTTACCATGAGGGACGCCGTCGAGGTGGAACGCGATCGGTGTGTCTGGGTTCTTGTTGACGATGACGAGACTGATCTTGCCCTTCTCTATCGCTGCAAACACGCCCTGGGTGTTGGGGTTCGGCGTCGCCAAGCTGACCTGGATGCCCGAGCTGCCAAAGAACGTTCCGTATCTGCACAAGATAAACAATACACCATGAGATGTGTGTGCATGTATAAGCAGTTCAACAAAATCCACTCACCCTCTGAAAAGCCAGTACGCGAGACCCACCGGGCCCATCTCGTCCGGTGTCGCCCAATACGTCGCGCTATCCAGTCCGAACTTGCCAAAGATCCCAAGACTGTCCACCGTGACCAGCCCGCCGGTGATATCCGTGTCCGCCGAGGAGGAGAATTCACTGATCGACAGTTTGGTCCCTGGGTAGTTCTTCGCAATCAGAGACTTGAAGCGCGGGATGAGGTTGACGATCGTCGCGTTGGGTTGGTGGTTCTGCGGAGTTGAGGTTCCGATCCAAGATTCGTCGACGTATGTGGGGTCCTGGGTGATATTTGTAAGTAATAGATCTTGCGCTCGACAAAGACGACTTACCCAAAGACTGCGCGTCATCCTCAGTCTGAGGGCCTTGGCTGCTGCATCGTTAGCACTGGTGTCTGGTGCATAGTAGTAATGGATATCGAGGAAGTCGAGAAGTCTCTTTTTGGACGCTTTGTCATGGGAGTTCATCTGTGCAAGGAACCATGGGAGGAAGTCGGTGTTGTTGTGAGTCGCAGTGTCTCCAGCATATCCGATGACACTCGTCCAGTCTAACATGTGTCCATTGAGATTAGAAATGCGCAAGAGCATAATCGGAGGAGAAGAACTCACAGAACCACCAGGCGCAGGTAGACGGAGCTACCACGAGAACGTCTGGGAGGACCTCCTTCGCTGCGGTGGCAAATTGGATGACTCGAGACAATTCCTCGTCGTAACCCATCGGGCTGGGGGGAATCCGCGTCAACTTTTGTTATTGTTTTTGGAAAGGAGGCCAGGGTTATCACTCACGTTGGATGCATATCTTGATGTGTGCTACTGGCGATTTCGATCTCATTGTCGATTGCTACCATAGTGGGTTTATTCTTGAGGCCTGAGAGCCATTGTTTCGCTGCGGTAGTATTCCATGGAACATAGGCGTTGCTCTGGTCAAGACCAGGTAGGATGGCAGAACCGTTGGAAAAGATCCCATTTCCAGCATCGGAATTGTAAGGGTCGAACCTTTGTTGGTCTAAATTTTTTATAAATCAATAAATGAAATGAAACCACGAAAGATAATCCTTTAACCAACCTGGGAAGACCGTCTTGGGGTACGAATAAGATGTGGTGTCTTTGGCGACCCAATCAAGGCTGAAGTCACATCGAATCAGTTGAGATTCCAGAACCCTCATTTTTTTTTTTTTTACTTACGCGGGGATCGTCAACAAGCTGTCAGAGCCAGCACCTTCAACCCAACCCATCCAGTCATCCGCTGAATCGCTGCCACGGTTCTCGAAATACCAATCCGCCCCAGCGTTCGTGAACCCACCGAAGGGATTATATGCCGTGACTGCGTTCCCTCCCCACCTGGATATGGTGACGCCCAGGTGTTGAATATAACTGGCCGAAGTGGGGAAATTGACACCATAGATGCGAGGGTTGATGGGCGTCTGGCGTTCTGGGTGAATGCTTTCGTAAATTGGGCGGTCAGTCGAGGGACTTGTGATAATAAATCAAAGAAAAGACACAACTCACTTGCCATTCTGCACAGCGGGAAGTGTATATGCAAATGTAGTAGAATTTCCGGAAGTGATGGTCAGGTTGCCTGGCTTGAGAGAAGAAGCCAAATTGAGATATGTGATGGTTTTCGCGGGAGTGTCAGGAGGATTGTATGTTGTATGGTTGGTGATTTTGATGGCCTGCACAAGTTTCGTTTTGTTAGTTGTGAGCGATGAGAATTTTGAAAAAAATTTACCTTTCCATTCAACGAGACCTTGAGGGTAGTGAGGTCGACGGCTCCAACTGTGGTCACAGCGATCAAGTCATTTGCAAGTGGCTCGGCAGACAAAAATTGAGGAGTGACCACAATTTGCTGTACAGCATAGTCAGTATCTGGTTTGCGCCGTCACAACAAAAAAGGCTTTACGTCGACGAGGACAATATTGTCGAGATGGTACTAGAAAAAGTTGAGATTAATCAGAGGCAAAGTTCAAATAAAAGGAAATTTCTACTCACGACGGCACCGTTTCCGCCAGCCTGGAACGTCAGACGGTCCCAGGTGTCATTTCCCTTTAATGAAGGTGCATGAGTAAAGTTTTACGAGTTCTCTGTATTGGAAACGTACTAAAGGGGCACCACTTCCTGGTAAAGAGCTGAAGTCGATTAGGAGTGATGAAAATTGACCATCAACAACCGTTTTGCTGATAGCAGACAATGGAATAGAGGGTGATTGATCATTGTCTCCTGTCGATTGAATGGTTATCGAAATATCAGGTTGGGCACCCTAATTTAAATACAGAGGTAAGATTAAAGTTGAATACACAAAGGAGGGAAAGGAAAACGAACAGCAATATCGAAACGAAGGCCAGCATAGTCGGGGAAAGTCCCTTCCAGCTTCACAGACAATGCCGCATACTGGGTGGAATTGACAGAGATAGAACTCCCAGAGGTGCCTGAGATCAAATCAGTCGCTGCAAAGTTAATGTCGCTACTCCAGCTCCAATTCTCCCAGCCTTGAGCAAGGGAGTTGTCGGTATAAATGGGCAAGTCTGCGGTCGCTGCGCGAGCTCGGAGAGTCGCGATTGCAACTCCTAATGCCAGTCGAAACAAAGGTAACTTCTGGAACAGCATGTCAGCTCCAATAGCAAGGTGCGTGGCGGCCTATATTGCTGGGATTGCTGAGTATATCATCTTCTTGTTGTTGTCTTATAATGCCAGCAAACGCGTTTTGGAGATTTTGCGGTTCGACATCGGGAAAATATCCAATAAAATCCTTCATATGGTAGCGGGTACAATACCTAGGTAGTATGAGGCAATGATCAGAAAATGTCAGACGCCTGTTGAAAAGAGAGTCACCTGTTGCAAACTTGTTGCAAACAAATTCGGATATTTACCTCAGTCTTGTTGTTGTGCTAATATTGCACGAAGTCAATCTGAAGGAAGCAAAGAAGACGTTCAGATATGTAACTTCGAATAGTGAATACAGGGCGGAATCAGAAGGAAAGAAGTTGTTAGAAATGTGTCGATATTGTGAGTTGAATATTGATGACGTTGAGGCTTGAGCGACAACAGGGCATGGGGGTTCGCGGCTGCTCACGGAGCAAGACACTATATAGCAGGTTAATCACCAGAAATTGAACACTTTGACCCTCAATTTCGGGGCAGTGTCTTGCGATGTCTCGTACGGGCGGGCGGAATAACAAGAAATCCAGGAGTTTGCACATTCACAAGGGTCGACCTGCCGGCGGTCCGGAAAACCCGAAACGGAGATAACCCGAATTTCTATACACTTGTCAACTTTGAACGTTTGAACTTTCACGTTCACTTCACTTGATCCGTGGGCGAGAAAAGAACAGTACACAAGTATCGCAAAGGGCCTATAGGTGACATAAAAGCGAGTGAGACGGCATTGACAAAATTTTCCTACTCAAAAACATTTTTTTTTATAAAGTATATATCAACCGAAACTTTTGGGGCTTAGATTTAGAGTTGCTTGAGGAAGATTGAGGTGTACGCAGGAACCACAATGTAATTGTTGGCTTGCAGCGTGATGGTGGTCTGTAGTTGAATCGTGAGTATATGCACATGATCGCAACTGCGAGAGAGGTTTCTTACCTGCCACTTGGCAACACCTGCTGCCCCACCGAAGTGACGGATGAAGTACTGACCGAACGGTACATTCGCAATATCGAAAGCGATTGGCGTATCGGGGTTTTTGTTGACAATGACAAGGGTGAGTTTCCCTCCCTCTGTACCGGCATACATGCCCTGGGTGTTCGGGTTTGGTGTAGCAAAGTTGACCTGAGCACTGGAGCTTCCGAAATAGGTGCCATATCTGTAAACGTCGTCAGAAAGAGAACTGGGATATAAGGGCGCCTTATTCACCCTCGGTACAGCCAGTATGCCAATCCGACAGGACCCATTTCATCTGGAGTTGCCCAATAAGTCGACGAGTCAAGTTGGTATCTGCCAAATATCCCAAGGGTATCAACAGCGACGAGACCGCCAGTAATATCTGTGTCAGCACCGGAACTCCATTCACTGACGGAGAGTTTAGTTCCAGGGTAATTTTGTGCAATGAGGGTCTTGAATCGCGGGATAAGGTTGACAGATGTTGGGTTCCATTGATGGTTTTGGGGGTTTGATCCAATCCAGGATTCGTCGACGTATCCAGTATCCTGCAAAGAGATATCAATAAAAATAAATAAAAAAGATGGGGGGGCTGAAAGCGACTGACCCAAAGACTGCGAGTCATTCTCATTCTAAGGGCCTTGGCAGCAGCGTCGTTAGCACTGGTATCAGGTGCGAAGTAATAATGGATATCGAGGTAGTCCAAAAGCCTTGATCCAGTTGTGGTATCATGGGCCTTCATCTGCGAAAGGAACCAAGGGAGGAAGTCGATGTTATAGTGTGCAGCATTGTCGGTATAACCGACTTGACTGGTCCAGTCTAGATGTATGATGATGATGAATACTTGCGATGAATGACAGAACAGTAAACGGGCTTACAGTACCACCATCCACACGTAGAGGGAGCAACAAGAAGTACACCAGGAAGAGCCTGCTTGGCAGCTGTGCCGAAACTGATTACACGTTGCAATTCTTCGTCATAGTTAATGGGCCTGCAAAAAAAATCAAAAAATGCAGTCTACGGATGTATTTGGTTGAGTACATACGTTGGGTGCATATCTTGATGCGTGTTGCTTGCGATCTCGATTTCGTTGTCGATTGCGACCATAAGTGGCTTGTTTTTGAGTCCGGAAAGCCATTGTTTTGCAGCAGTGGTGTTCCATGGGACATAGGCATTGCTTTGATTCGGTACAGGAGTGACGTAGGAGCCATTGGGGAAGAGTCCATTTCCGGCATCGCTGTTGTAAGGGTCAAAGGATTGTTGATCTAGAATCTTTCCATCAACATTTGCAGTCAATGGTAGAATGAGGAATCTCACTTGGGTACACGGTTTTGGGGTAAGAATACGATGTCGCGTCTTTGGATACCCAGTCGAGACTGAAAATCGCAATCAATAAGAATATGTCCATCCACGACGTTGCAGATCGCGACTTACGCAGGAATGGTAAGCAGGCTGTCCGATCCAGCGCCCTGAACCCAGCCCATCCAGTCGTCTGCTTGTCCGTTGTCGATGACGCGGTTTTCGAAATACCAATCGTTTCCAGCATTGGTGAATCCACCGAATGGGTTGTAGGCAGTGACAGCATTTCCTCCCCAACGCGAGATGGTGACGCCAAGATGCTTGATATAGCTGGCAGAAGTGGGAAAGTTGACACCATAGATATGAGGGTTGATAGGAGTGTTGACCTGTTGAACGATACTGTCATAAAATGTCAGGAGGACGATCAATGCAAATTAGATTTGATCCACACACACACCTGACGTATTGTACAGAAGGAAGCACATAATTGAATGTCGTATTTCCCGCGGCGATGGTCAGATTTCCTTGCTGGAAAGCTGAAGCCAATGTCAAATAGGTGATGGTCTTTGCAGGGGTGTCGACAGGGTTGTAGGTGGTTTGGTTGACAACTTTGATTGCCTAAAAATTCATCTTAGCTGAGTGAGGAACAGGGATGGGATATTACCTCCATACCGCTCCATTCAAATTGACTTGTACCGTCGTCAAATCAACAGCACCAACAGTGGTGACTGCGAGAACGTTGTTCGTGATAGGTTCCGCGCTCAAGAATTGGGGAGTAATAACAATTTGCTGCGCGAACTACATTACTATTGGTATATGAGAGAAAAAAACGGGGACTTACGCTGACGAGGACAATGTTATCGAGATGATACTGCTTTATGGATCAGATTTCAAAGTAGGCTTTTGGCATTGAGAATACGGACATATGCCCCATTAGCTCCTGCTTGGAAGGTGATACGGTCCCATGTATCGTTTCCCTGTGAAGGTAGGTTTAAAGCATCTAAATGAAAAAAACACAGAAAGGTATCCTTACCAATTGAGCGCCACTACCGGGGAGATCACTGAAGTTGATGAGAAGGGAAGAAAATTTGCCGTCAACAATCGTCGGGCTTATAGTCGACAAAACGATAGAGGGTGATTGATCATTGTTGCCGGTAGACTGAATCGCAATGGTCAGATCTGGTTGTGCGCCCTAGATATGTGAGGTCAGATCAAGGTTATTCATATTGAAATATAAGTGTGAGTACTCACAGCGATATCAAAACGGAGTCCGGCATAGTTGGGGAATGTGCCTTCGAGCTTGACTGAAAGTGCAGCCCACGCGCTAGAGTTAACGGATATGGAGGTTCCACTTGAACCGGAAATCTCGTCCGTTGCAGCGAAGTTGATAGCACTACTCCAACTCCAATTCTCCCATCCTGAGGCAAGGGCGTTGTCGGTATAGATAGGCAGGTCTGCGAACACTCCTGTTGCACTATATAGTGCCGCCAATGCTGCGCAAGCCGTCAAGCGCATGGCAATATTGGACATCGACAACATAGTTGCGATTGCCTTTGTCTGAAGCACACAAAAAGCAAGTATCTGGTGTCAAAATCTGGCAAGAGAACTTCATTCCGCCTTTTTCTATTGCTGGACCACATATTTTTGTCGGTTCCCGGACGGAATTCGGGGAAAACAAGTCTCATTGGAAAATTTGCGGTACAACTGAACGAAGTCCAGGTGAATGTTGACAAGCAGTCATGTGTTGAAACAAGGACGAATAGATGGAAACAGGCAATTTTGGATTGTCGGATAGATAGAAAAAGATAAAGGAACTGAACATGTGGAGTTGAGATGTTAATTAAGAATAGAGGTAAACACTGGTAAACATCAAAGAAGACGGAGGAAACGGAGGTAAGTGAGGGAGATAATGTTTATTATCCGAAATCTGACATCAAATTGTACTTAGCCTCATCTTCGGAACCAATTCGGACAACGCGTTATTTGGCTAACGTCTCAAAAACAAATACTGTTTATTTAACCAGCGTCTTTCCTTAGCTGACCCCAAGTAAAACACAGCATACACTAGATACTTTCAACCACGATGTCGTCTCCCGCCGAATACGAGAAGCAAAGAGTTTCATTCATTGCAGACGGTCTCTCCTTAAGGCGTGAAAATTTAACAGCGGATTTGCGCACTGATAAAGAGGTCGAGGCAGACAAACTCGTCCGAAAGATACGTGCCATGGAGGCAGAGACGATATGGAAGGCGGACTACCCCACAATTCCTCACCCTTTTCCTGGCATGGAATTCTTGACTGGTAAGCGCTCATAAGGCACACTGTATCGAGAGTCGACGAAATGAAGAGATGTGTGTTAGGGAAAAGCGTCATCGTTACGACCAAACTCTTCGAGATTTTGAGCAAGGTTCGTCAGTAATGGCGTCTTCAAAATGTCAATAAGTCGATACTTCAGTTAGATGCCAAAAGGGGCGCTACTGCATGGTCACTTAGATGCCATGGTCAATGCAGAGGTTCTCTTGGATCTGGGTCTGAAGCAGCCAGGAATATTCGTTCGCGTCCAGGAATCCCTATCGGCTTCCAATATAGGCGACCTTATACCAGAATTTCGACTTTTACCTCAAACGTCGCTTTCGAGCTCCAACAGCCTGACTGCTCCGACATACACACCTGGATCTTGGGTCCCTCTCGAAGAAGCGCGTTCTCAGTTTGCGCTTGAGTTGGGTGGAGCGGAGGGATTTGATCAATGGGTATACAGCTGTTTAACCATCAACCCTTCCGAGGCATATGGAACCCATAATACCGTAACCAAAGTGCATATCTTTGGATGTGTAAGGACCACTTTACTGAACATAATCTCTTGCAGATTTGGAAAAAATTTGGGAGTACTTTCACGACCGCCTCGGTATTTTTTCTTCTCTTGTACCTTTCCTTGGTCATTAAGATCATTGCTTCAGGGATTAATACGGGCGGAACCTATCTTTTTGGAGTATGTGAAGGAGTTTCTCATGTCATCTATCGCCGATGGCATTTCCTATGTGGAAGTCCGCATCAATTTTACCCCCAGGTAAGTAAGCTCATGGCCTACACATATTGTGCTCTATCCGGAAATCTTTCTTTTCAGATTTATGACTGGAGCGGATGGTCAAGAAAATATTCCACATCGAGGCTGGGTTCAAATGTTTGACAAAGTATTAAAAGCTGTGATAGCAGAGATGACCAGCTCTGGAAGAGAAAACGAATTCCTTGGTGCAAGAGTTCGACCTATCATTACCCACCTCGATGGAAGAATATTCGTTGACTTGTGATTCATAGATCATCTATTCGGTCGTCAAGACAGTCAGTTTAGAAGACTTAGAGTGGTATTTGGAAGATTGTATTCAGCTCAAGAAGGAGTTCACACATTTGATTGCAGGTATGTGTCTTTTCCTCGATTAATGGTAATGCCGTCTCCAACGAAATTCTAGGGTTTGATCTTGTAGGTCCAGAACATGCAATGAAGCCCCTTAAATATTATGTCCCACAATTGTTGCGCTTCCGCGAGCGCCAAAAAGAGGAAAATGTCGATATTCCTTTCATTTTCCATGCAGGAGAAACCACGGGGGATGGAACTGAAGCAGATAATAATTTATACGATGCTATTTTGTTGGGCACCAAACGGATTGGACATGGGTACGTTCTTGACCGTCTATGTCAAACACTGTTCTAAAGTCTGCCCCAGATTTTCTCTCATAAAGCACCCGAAACTCGTCGAAATTTGCAGACAACAGGCCATAGCTGTTGAAGTTTGCCCCATCTCGTAAGGTCTCATTCGAAGCCTGCTATCAAATTAACATGCTCATGGGTGTGTGTGTGAATAGGAATGAAATATTGGTAAAAAACCTTGCCCTTCTGGTTTATCATTGATTGAGTATGAGTAGCGATTAACAACCTCGATGCCGACGCATCCATTGCCCGCGTTGTTGAATAACGGTGTTCCAGTGGCATTATGCTCTGATGATCCCGCGGCGTTTGGAAATATGGGCCTCACGTATGACTTTTTCCAGGTAAATGAGACAGTCCAATCTCTTCTATCTCAGTGTACCAAATGCCTGTGCCAGGTATTGGTTGCAAGTGAGACTACGGGATTGAGTACTTTGGGGGCACTTGCAAGAGACAGCATTGAGGTGAGACGGGCAATTTTGGATTTGACAAGGACTAAACGAGGGGGTTGCCTAGTTTTCTACAATGGAGGTAGAAGAGAAGAAAAACGCACTGAGAGCATTGGAAGGAAGGTGGAATGAGTTTATAGACTACGTTTTGGAGAAATATCATGATCAGTAGAAGGTTGTATACATATGTTTGTAACCTTATTTAGGGGATGTAATGGTGTGGTTTTGAACTTGGACCTGACCTCGACACCTCACTACACCGCTCTCACCGCCTGTTTTTCGTCTTTTGTGAGGTATGTACTATCAACTTAATAATGCTCCCAACATCCTTCCTCGCACTCCCCTCACATCCATCCCTGCCATCTCTATCAGACATCCTATCATCCTCCAAGTCATCTCCTTCCTTGGCACCCGCCTCCCCAAACCACATCCAATCCATTGAGCAATCCAAACTAACTAAAACAACCGCTGAATTGAATTACGACCATGCCAGACGCTGAAACTACCCGCAAGAGGTCCCGCTCCCCCTCTGACGCTGAGCAGCAGAAAGCCCACAAGCGTGCCAACACGGGCGCGGCCAGCGTGGATGGGTCATCGGCCAGCATCACGGGCCCCGTCTCCCAGCAGCCAACTGCTCAAGACGTCAACATGGGCGACACCGCCAATGCAAGACAGGCAAACGACACCAACTCGTCAACGCCCAACTCGAGTCGCAACGATGTGAAAAAAGAAGACAATAAGGCTTCTGCAGGTCCTTCAGCTGAAAGCAAGGATTCCGCCACGACATCGGGCGAACCCTCCTCGTCCACTGCAGCCGCGGCCCCTTCTGCCAACATCCATATGCGCTGTTTGATTGTCACTCAAGATGCCTCTATCATCATTGGGAAAGGTGGCTCTCATGTCAACGAAATCCGCGAGAAAAGCGGTGCTCGTGTCATGGTATCGGAAAGCATTCCTGGCAATCCAGAACGTATTCTCAATGTCAGCGGACCTCTGGACGCAGTCTCAAAGGTATGTTTCCCCAGGTGTTGACGCTACCTTTATCAGCTGGTATTAATCCACCAATTCAGGCATTTGGACTCATTGTCCGCAGGATAAACGACGAACCTTTTGATGTGCCCTCAGTGCCTGGCAGCCGCGCTGTTACCATCAAGTTCATGATTCCCAATTCGCGTATGGGATCCGTGATTGGGAAACAAGGATCTAAGATCAAGGAAATTCAGGATGCCAGTGGTGCTAGATTGAACGCTAGTGAGGGCATGCTGCCTGGATCGACTGAGGTATGTAGAATAACTTGATATTCTGTTGCAATTTGATATTGACGCCGTTGACAGCGAGTGCTCAGCGTCGCTGGTGTGGCAGACGCTATTCATATAGCAACGTACTATATCGGAAACATCCTCATTGAAGCACAAGAAAAAATGCCATCATTTTCCAACTCTAATTCGACCTACCGCCCTTCCAATGCTTCTCGCGGCACTGGACGTTCTGGAGGTGGAAGTGGTGGTGGTAGTGGTAGTGGTGGCTCGTCTTATGTTCCACAGGGGCAAGGGAATTACAATCCCTCTGCAAACTATCCTCCTCATAACCCTCCTCAACAACTCCAGACCCAACAAATTTATATCCCCAATGACCTCGTGGGATGCATCATTGGAAAAGGAGGGAGCAAGATCAACGAGATCAGACACATGAGTGCGAGTCAAATCAAAATCATGGAGCCTGGTGCAGTGGGAGTTGGCCTTAATGGTGCCCCTGCCCCTGCTGGTCAGGAAGGTGAAAGGTTGGTGGTTATTACTGGCCAGCCAGCAAATATTCAGATGGCCGTTCAACTGCTCTATCACGTAAGCTCGTGTCTCCCTGTTACTTAGAATCGACCTAATTGTTTGTGCAGCGTTTAGAACAGGAGAAGCAAAAGCAGCTCCGCGCGAGCACGGGTCAGAGTTAATGGATCAAGCGTTGGTGATTGACCTTTTCTTCGAAACGAACGTTCGATATTGCGTTCCGTGTAATACCAATTTTCATAAGCCGTCATCTTGATTTCTTGTCTTGTTGTTCGCTTAGCCAACAGCCATTTCCTTCCCCCTCTTCAAACCACCCTTCGTACGCAATTCCAGCCCTTTTTGTCTCTACATTCCTACGCCTCGTCCTCCACTCATCCCTACAAATCTCACTCCTACTTTTTCGTTCGGTATTATCCTTGCACCTAACCCCGGCACCAGACCTACCTATGACCTCCATGCCATATCTAGCGTCTTCGTGTATTATACTGCCATTCTCCAAAGTCTTTGATTTATACCTTGCCCAGAATTCGCAGATTTCGAACCACTCCATGTTTACTTCCTGTAGATATGGTTGAGAGCGTTACACGTCGCTTCTGATCACAAAAGTAAAGTCAAGACTCATAGATATGACAGGTATACTGTACGTTTAAAGTTGAGTTTATTCGGCCATTATGTCAAGATAACAAAGGTGAGCTGCTATCTAACTTCTTGTCTTACAAGTATGTATAAAGACAACTCGGTCATTAAGAGAAGTGAGAAGTCATATGTGCCCGAAATTTGTTGGTAGAGTGATTTTGGAGTGATTAATTGAGATCCCGTAGTACGTGCGCAGGATCCAGATTTGAAAGCCCTTTTTTTACGAACATCGAGGGTTTCCCATGTCAGTACATGTGCGGTCGTAACTTCTTCACATACAAACAAATACATGTAAGTTGCTGAGGAAGAGCATGTACGGGTACCTCAAGGGTACCTGACCGTTGACGGTGTGAAGCTTTGGAGACAAGAAAATGTGTGTTACGTAATCGACAAAAATTTGGAAGGTCCAACAGTGACTTGAACTCAGTCTGAACATTTACTTCTCCAGTTTTCTTGTTCTTATATCGTATGGCTTCTGTTCTCAAAGCTCAAACGGCCAACGCATCCAAGGTCGATGCCAAAGGCAAAGGCAAACGAAAAGCAGACGAAATGGAGGTGGACGAAGTAGCTGAAGTGCAAACAGCAAGAGCGAAGAAGAACAAGCAGAGAGTCTTGCTTCTTTCTTCAAGAGGAATCACACATAGAATGAGACACCTCATGAACGATCTTGAGGCTCTGTTGCCACATGTAAAAAAAGGTATAACTGTCAACTCTGCTTCGTTTGATACCAAAAGCAATGCTGAGCGAATTTTGGACACAAAGACTCGAAACTCGACTCGAAATCACAACTTAACCTTCTCCCTGAACTGGCTGATCTCAACAATTGCAACAATACCCTGTACTTTGAGGCGCGGCGACACGAGGATCTGTACATGTGGGCTGCAAAGACACCAAACGGACCTAGCATCAAACTCCATGTCCAGAACGTTCACACCATGGATGAATTGAAGATGACCGGAAACTGCTTAAAGGGAAGCAGGGGACTCCTCAGCTTTGATAAAGGGTTCGATGAGACTGAGTGGGGGAAGTTGACGAAGGAGGTGTTCACCCAGGTACGCATTTCAACGGAAACAGAAGCTTTGTTCTCACTGACTGATATGCGAATCCATACACACCAGATCTTTGGCGTCCCTTCCACCTCGAGGCGATCAAAACCATTCATTGATCATATATTGACATTCTCTATTGTTGACTCGAAAATATGGTTCCGCAATTTCCAGGTAAGCAGGGGTGAATACCATGGAAAATTAGCTGACGTTGGTACAATGGATGTTTAGATTTTGGAAAAGGACCCGTTACAGCCGAATGGACCGCCTCAGACGACACTTGTAGAAATCGGACCACGCTTCGTCCTGACGCCGATTCGCATTTTTGAAGGTGCATTTGGAGGTGCGACGGTGTTCTCGAATCCTGGTATGTGATTACGACAAGACTGCGAGATATGTGGCTTATATTGTTGCAATAGAATTTGTATCTCCTGCGGCGATGCGTATGGCCGCGAAGAGAGAAAAGGGCGGGAAATACAACACAAGGAAAGATGCGGAAGCGGAAACGCAGAAGAGGCGGGAGATGAGAAAAGGAGAAGAAGATGAATTGGCAGTATCTAAGGTATTCGCGTAAGGAAAGTTGTTGTGTTTTCTTAACTGCGACGGAGACTAGCCAAGGAACAATGGCATTGTTGTTTTCATTGATTAGTCAGCAATGACATATGACGTAAGGACAAAGGAGATTTACCTTTTTGGAGACAAATAACAAGCCTGTCTCAGTCCGCGTCCTTTTGTTATAATGCTCTTGTTCTTTCAGTCATAACAGCTCGTATTGTCCCCCTCTCTCCTCCTCTCTCCCCCTCCACCATGTCTGTCTCCATCACAATACATCCCTCTTCTCATGATCTTCATATGTACGGCCCGTCAGACCCAGCGTATGTCTTCTTGTCCTCTCCTGCTTTCCTCTGCTCACTCACGCCATCTTCTAGTTCCGCTTATTCTCTCTCGGGTCACATTTCGATATCACTTTCTTCCCCCTTCTCTCTCTTTGAATCTCGACGCACTGCTCGTCTTCTTCTGCAGTCTATATCTCTTACCTTTGAAGGCCAGTCCGAAGTGTTTACCCCGAACACCGGTTACTCGTCTTTGCGATTGTGTGCAGTCACTCGCGAGCTCGCTCCGTCTGTCCCGATCGAGCTATCAAACCAAGGCCATGAGGATTCCTCTGAACCATGTATGTTTGTTCATGGCGCCTTTTAAGTGGACAGCGCAGTAACTCAACATGTCACATTTAGGTGTCTGGAATATAATCTTCAATCTGCCTATTCCGGGATGGTTGCCTGCTACAACTTCCATTGGTATTGAAGAAATCGGGGTTCGTTATGCTTTGTACGCAACTGCAAGATTCACGAACGTGGAGGAGGAGCAAAACACATCGTGGGCGATTTCGACACTCTGTGCTCCCTTTCGGTCTCGCGTTAAAACTGTCGAGGCCCGCGAGCCGATCACACTCCGCCGATTTATTTCTCCTCCAAAACCCGAAGCGACAGAAGTACCAATATTAAACTACCTTGTCAATTCCACGCCGTCTTACCCAACGGAGCAAGTCGACGACGACAGAATACCTGCAGATGTGCTATCCAAGGTCCAGGTCTTGGCATCTGTGCCAGAATTTGTGGACGTCAAGGGCGATGTATTGCCTTTGACCTTACGTCTTCGCACCAAAGACCTGTCGGAAGAGCACTGTAAGCGGATTCAAGTGACAGACGTTCAGGTGGATATCCTTCAACAGGAAAAGTGCAGGTGAGGCTCCCGCCCTTCAGCCGATGCTGGCATCCAACTAACCATTCCGATTCAGATACAAACCTTCAGCTACATATCTTGCGCGTTACCCATTACCACCGAAAAGCCAACAGCCCCCCAATCTGCCTCTGAGAGATCCCCACCCAATCAGCTCTGTCTATGACGTCGGTCTCTATGTTTCCTCTGAATTGTCCGAGTCTGTTTCTCGTACCTTTTCTCTCCTCCCAAGTAAAGAATCTGGTCGATACAAACTCCCAGAAAATAACTACGCCTTCGTCAACGATGCTTCGACCGATTCGCCCCCCACATGGTATACCATGGATACAACGGTCCCATTCGTTCAACGGAACACCATGATTAACCGGGACGAATACGAAACGGCAGAATGGGCAGGCACGAAAGACATCCGCGTCAGCTCGCACAGCCCTCTATACAGTGTGCTACATGATGTTTCGATCTCTCTGACCTGCACATATGACCTAGGAGGTCAAGGCAGCAAGGTTGCCAAAGAGCGACTTAGTTTTAAAATCCCTCTTACCTTTGCACAAGTCGCGCCGAAACCTACTCTCGCTGCAGTTAGATGTCTAGGCATCTTATCCATGGTCCCACCGTCCGCGCAGGCGGATCGAGTGGCCGCGGCGGCTCTGCCCGCTTATTCTCAACTATACGATTCGAACGGCGACCCAAAGATCGATTATACAACACCCCTGCCTCTTTACACTCCTCGTTCATCGCCTCAAAATTCGGAGGCTCAATCGACGACTGATATTCCATCAATTTCCGAACCTCCTACCATTGGAAACGTGAACACCTATCACGACGGCTTGGATAGGGAGAGCGAGAAACGCGCAACACCACTTCTTGTCCAGGATGTTAACCCTTCAAATACCATCTAATGGTAATCAGGTCACCCTTACCTTCGTTCTCAACAGTTTCGATTATATCATGATGCTCACGATCCTCCTGATACCTCACGATGACACCCTCTTTTCAAACTTTTCCATCAATTCGCCCTGTACCTGGACTGTACATACTCATTTGCATCCAACCTTATCGTTGGCCTGTTTATTTTTATTCGCGGCACACACTTTCTCTCATCTATTACCAACATTATATTTTTTCCTCTTCGTTTCGCAACAACACCACCGCCTGCTTCGCTCTTTCATTTTGATATAGAACATCCTAATCATAACATACATACATCATTTTTGTACCACCAATTGCACATCCTACACTCCTCCTTCATTGTAATTGTTAGTTATTTTCGTTTTTTTATCATTGCTTTTTCTTCGCTGCCTGCTGTGGCTCGCGAGTCGCATGCGCAAGATACGCTCGACTGTCCATTACGGTCCTTCACATTCTTTGTTCCTTAAGAGTCAAAACCACTGTTGTCTTTGTATTCTGTACCGTACCTTCGAGAAATCAGTTATTGGCGTTCTTTCTACATTCTCTCGCCTCGGCGTTGAATAGCCCCTAGACTCTAGTGACGAACTAAATTTAATTTTTGATACCGATCAACAAACGCGTCGATATTTGCACGTGCACCGTGTCTATGCCTTGTCACACTTGTTTTTGTCACACCTACCACTGTCGTCCCCTTGAACTCTTTCACTATGTCAGCAGCAGCAGAATCAGATGATGAATTCGGTGTGTGCAGTTTCTACCAATCTGCTGCGAGTTGCTCACCCTATTATGATTCTTTTACAGCTCTCAATGGGCCCAGCACTCCAAATATTCCCAAAAAAGTCAATCCAGCGACAAGTAAAACCAGAGGAAGCAACAACACTCGCGCCGAAGCCGGTCCTTCGAGAGCTGGCAACACTGTTGCACCTAACAAACGGAAGAAGGGTGTAATCGTCGCAACTCAAGAACAATCCGATGACGATGAAGTGGAGGAAGTCCCCATAAAACGGGGCAATCCTGGGCAAAATGCTCGAGGCAAGCGGAAGCAAGCATTGCCCGTGGAAGAGGAAGAAGTAGTCATGGTGGAAGAAAATGAGGAGGAAAGCAGTGGAAATGATGTTGAAGTGGTCGATCTGCCACCCACAGCCAAGGCACGCGGCGGTTCAAAGAAACCTGCGACTCGTCCTAAGGCTGCCACGGGCGCCAATGGACACACCAAACCTCAGACAACTAAGTTGGCCACGGAAAGTACGAAGAACAAAGGCAAGCAAAAGTCGAAGGCTACGTCCCAGAGGCATGACCCGGAACCTATGGATGTTGACGTTGAGGAAGTCAATGGAGACGATATGGATAGTGAAGATGACATGGAACACGAGGCTAGGGAGCGCCAGGTTCAACTTGCAGAAGCGATCAACAAGTCCGGAAGGTCAGGTGGAATCAAACCCGACAGGCATCAGGAGTCATTGCAATCGAAAAAAGATGCACAAATTGCACGGTTGGAGAAGCAATTACAACAGGTTTGCGTCGTTGATATTCCATTTGTACGCTGGAAATTGTCTTATACTAGTCCTGAACTTTAGGCTCAAGATAATATCAAGGATTTGCAACGACAACTCGATGAATTCAATCAAGTTCGTAAGACGGAGCCAGAACAATTGATGGAACGTATGCAATTGCAGCATCAAGCACACAATGAATGTAAGTTTTGTCCCGCTTCACATCAATATCCCTTTTCTCACTACTCAACCGTGCCATAGTGAGGGATCATCTTCTCGAAGACCTTAGGGCTGAACTTGCAAAGCGAGACCCAGTACTTAAATCTGGGAAGAAATCTGCCTTCGAACTCCTCACCAGGGAAGAGGCCAACAATGAAATGCAAGCGTTACAACAAAGACTTAAGGGCTCCCAAGATTCTATTCGACAACTTGATCAACGTCTTGAAAAACAGGCAAAGGAGATAGAAACCTTGGAAGAAGACAGTATGTGCATTGTCACTATAAGCAATTTCCTTGAAGCTAGAATTCATACGCTTCGTATTTTTTTTTTTCTAGAAAGGATTCTAGACCTTCAGTTGAAAGAGGAGGTCCGAAGAAACCAGGAGCTTAGTGCGCGTCCGCCTCCGTCTTCCTCCAAGTCACGAGCTGGAGGTGTTCTTTCCGCCAATCAGGATCCCAAAATAACGACGGTCATTTCCTTCTACGAGGACCTTACCAATGTTATTGTCCCCAGCATGAAAAATGTTCCTGGAAGATACTTTGGCTTGGAAGAATGGGTCCTAAATTGTTGTTACACCCACAAAGATGTCGTGAATCCAGCCGAACCCTCTACGAAAAGTAGCTCCTGTTCCCTCACACGCTGATGCAGCCATACTCACGTAACTTTGTCCATATAGCCATTAACTTTAATCTACGCCTCTGTCATGAGCCGCGACCTAACGTATCAGAACCCATAAAGAAAGAAGATCTAGTGCAATCCGTGCATTATACCCCTTTGGAGCTTCAAAAAGAACCTGCAGAGTTCGTTCAATCCCTTGGTTTCCTCGGTGACAATTTCACTTTCGAAAGGGACCAGCTCGCCCTCTTCTCACGGACATTGCATGACTACGTCAGTGGCGAGGGTGACGATTCAAAGAGTGACGGAAATCCTGCTTCAGACGATTCTGTTCAACTCGTGGAGTAGGATTAAATTGTACCATATCTTTATATACAGTATCTAATATGTACGATCATTCAAACCTTCCATTACTTACCATTATTTCTGGGTCCTCTTTTTTTCATTGCCACTTCTCTTTTCCGGATTTTGGGAATTCATGGATGCCATCCAGCTTTCAACCAGATACGCAGTGTCCGTGCGTCGTTTGGTGTGACTGCATCTTTAACAAGCAGCGCAGCAAAATGTAAATCTGAACCTGCAAGGGTTCCTCCAGCTTGAACAAGGAGATCTACGACAGCTTCGTGACCCTGCCTGGCAGCCTGTTGAAAAGAATCAGGATTGCCCATCTAGTCAGGAATGATTTGGCACGCACGAGGTATAGAGCAGTGTGACCGAGAGTATCTCTGAGATGAACCAATGCCCCGGAACGGAGTAATAACTTCACAGTCCCTATATTGCCATTCAATGCAGCTACATGAAGGGGTGATCTTCCCGACCCTGCTTCCAAGCAATTGACAACTCCTCTCGGTATCATGTCTGTGGATGTTGTCGAAGAGTCAGCACTGGATGTTAGACAGAACTCAAGGCTTTCTGTATCGTCCCTCGCTGCTGCGAGATGTATTAAAAATGGAAACAGCACAGATTCGGCTGTTGCAGCTTCTGCGGCGGTCCAAGTCCAAGGAGCAGCCGCGTCTTGGACAGGTTGTTGGAGGACCTCCTGGCTGCTTGTCACAATTATGTTTGGAACCACAGATGGTGGACGGTTGAGCCGAACAAAATGTTTGAGGAGGTGGGAAATGTTGTCAAGGTTCTGGTCTATTGTAGGCTGCTTCAGGATTCCTCCAGATGGACGTGTAAGCTCTCCGCGAAGGGGTTCTCCGATAAGTTCCCGAATCTCCTTTACCGAAAGCTCGGTTTTTGATAGAAGATAGCTCAATTTGCCCAGAGCACACTAGAGAAAACAGTTAACAGGCTACATGGAAAAGAGTCGAAAAGACTTACTTCCGGAGTCATATCGCTCCCGGGAACGACGCCAACTTCCAATAGCGTTCTCCCCGTCTCGTATGCATCTGAAACCGAGCCTTTTGCGCATTGTGATATCGCCACAATCACAACACCGCGATCGCAGGCTCCTTTTAGGGCTTCCATGACGTCTGCTCGTTGTGGGGCATTTCCAGCTCCAAAGGTTTCAAGGACAACACCTTGTATGGGTGCCATACAAAAGGATTTAATGGTTTGGGCTGATATGCCAGGAAAGAGGCGAAGAGTAGCTATTGATTGGGCGACATTAAACCAAAATACTTTGAACGATATCAGCAACGATTTGCGCACCAACATGTGGACTCATGCCTATCGCAGAACAAATTAGCACCTATCTGTCTAAGAACATAATATTCCGAATCATACGTTTGTGGGCTCTGAACTTTCTGAGACTTGTTTGGCGTATAACATCGCCCCAGTTGACAATGATGTCTATTCCCACTGCAAAGAAATTAGAATATTTTACCAGCAGATATAAAGCTTTCGATTTTACCTTTGACTAGGGGCGCAAAATTGGGACTGTCAAAGGCACTTAAATCATACGAAGACATTTTTGTGACCCGATTGCCTCTAAAGAGGGTATGATTAAAATACAGGCAACATTCTGGAAGCTGATCAATCTGGGTCGTAGTTTGCATTGGCGCTTCCCGACATACCGGGTATAATATAGTGTCCGGCGATGGTCAATGCACCCATAAGATTGTCAACTGCATCATTCCTCAGCTGAGAGAGAGGGATTTGGGCCCCGGTCAGAATCTTTTTAGGCCGTCGTACAGGATTTCAATGCACATTTAGAATTTAGAGGCATACGGACATACCACAGTTTTTCCGAGATCCTCTAGAAGAAAGCTAAGTGCGCTTGAGGTATAGGCCATAGTATCTGTTCCGTGAAGGATCACAAATGCATCAAAGGTGTAATTGAGCTCGATCTCCGTGGCGATCCGTATCCAGTCTTGATAAATGATAAACAAAAATATTAACACGAGACGTTAAGTTTACCTTCGATATCCATATTACTGCTATCGAGTAACGGGTTCCACTGTAACCTCATACCAGGATAAGTTGAATTTGAAGACATACAAAACCAACGCGGCACACCTCCAGAACTGCGTAGCGAATAGATTTGCTAGAATTTCCTCCTGGAACTCTACTCCGAGGTGTAACAAGAGTAGGTAAATGAGCCTCGTATATGCCATCAGAAACTTGTGTGCATTGCGGCTGGTTTCTCGAAAATGCATTGCTGGGGTTTGGATCGAGACCGACAGCATGGCCAATGGGACGCGACGACCGCACAAGCAGCGTCCTCGCTAGCGGATCTTGGGAGTTGGGTGGTAGGCAGTCTACAGAAGGAGATGGGCTCGATCTCCCGCTCCACTCCCTGAATCCTTGTACTGAAGAAGCATTCGAGAACAATGAATCTTGAAGCGGGTCATGAAACCGATTTTGGCTGCGTAAAGTTTCTGTCAAAAAGTAGGGCTCTGGTACGTAGCCTTGCTTCCCCAGAAGCATTCCAATCGTTCCACCTGGTTCGTGATCATGACCTCTCTATGGCAGAATGAGGCCACTTTTGGGGGGCATACCTGTGTATATGAC
>JAHXRV010001263.1:0-31791 GCA_019904355.1 Psilocybe tampanensis | reverse complement strand
ATTGCAACTGTATGTCAAAACTGTATGTGTATATTATCCATATGGCCGAGATTTGGAGAATGTGCATATAGATATAGATATACATACAGTTATAACCATATACATACGGTATACATATAATATGGTTGGAGCCTTAAAGTGAGTATGCTTTGCGAAGACCAGTTCGAAAGCTGATGTGTGTATAATAATACCAATTCAATTATTTCATCAGGGAGAGGGAAATGTGGCAAGCCCAATCGCCGACCCAAAGAAGGCTGATCTTCTGAAAGTGCAACTCCCCTTTCATGATATCCAATCGCCGATACACTCCAGGGACGTCATGGTGAACTCTATGGAAGGTGTTCTCGTGTCTGGCATGCCACGCTTGATCGAGTCGCTCCTGGTCCTCGCGGGTCAGAATTAATTCCTTCATCTCAGCGTCCCGAATCGTTTCCCTCATATAACCTGAGATCGACGAGAGGATATTCCCAAGTGTGATCGCGTTGAATTGGTTGTTGACGATGATGGGCCCCCACCTCTTGATGAGCCACGCGTGTTCGCGACTCTCAAAATCGATGGCAGCAAGCTTGATCCTCGTTGGAAGACCCGCTTCACGGTCGAGGTCGACTTGATGATTGTTTCGATCCCTGGCGCGGGAAAGGTGGTCCCGGACGTCCCATTGCAAATTAAAAGGGACAGTTAAGATATCATCGAGGGCGAGTCTGTGGACCATGGCGGGTAAGGGGCCTTCTGCGTAGTGTGAGTGTTCATCTCGAGGTGCCTGGGGACGTGCAGATTGAATGGGAGCGTTAACACTCGCCGAAGGGAAAGAGGGCAGCTCATGTGCACGATTAGTGCGCATCCCAGAGTGAGTACTGATCGCTTTCGAAGAGGTAGGAACGGTCGTAGAAGTGTTCAGCGGAAGCGCTGGACGTCCGCTAGATATCGGAGTATCTCTGTATAAAGTCGAGATCGAAATTTCAGTCGATGTTCGTTTCGTCGTCCTTTCGGAAACAGCCCTTCGGCGCTGCCCTTCCATAGGAGAATCTCGTGGTGAGGACCACGGCGTTGGGGAAGAGCTTCGTTCCTCTTGAGGGAGCAGAAATGAAACAGTCCTTCTGTCTCGTGTGACAGGTCGAGTACTACGTCCACCTGTTTTGCCTTTACGACGTCAATCGAGAGAGAAATCTCCTATACATAAACCGTACGTACCATCCTCGTAGCTGCGTCTGTGTGGGTTGTGAATTCGTGGCATGGTAGAAAGTTATGAGAGGGAGAGAAGGTCAGAGATGCCACTTTTTATACCACCGTCCCGATCTTTGTTTAACTTCATGAACCAGTGTGGCACATTGGTGGCATGGCAGGCAACCATTGTCCTCGTAGGAACAATAATGCAGGCTCCTCCACGAGGGATGGTCCATCACCGAGACATTCATAGGATCCAAGAGCTCAGTTTTTTGATGAGAGTCATACAAAGGTTCACATTGGTCGTAATAAAGCAGAGAGTTGGTGGCTTCAATCCGACGCAGGTTGGGGCGTGTTTGTTCAAACTGACGCGTCACGACACGTGATCTATTTATTAGGGGCTATTCATAGGGGTAGCCGGCTACGCGTAGGCTCGTTAGGAAGACCAAAGATTCTACCAGTCCTCAGCGTCATGGTGGATCTCAGGACCAGAGGGATAGCTTATTGCTGCAGTCTACTCTATTCATTAGGCTAACTTCATTGCGAGTCGAGCAACGGGAGTTGACCTGGACCTGCGGTATATCATGCGTCATCCTAATATGTCCGTCCACATACTACTCTAGCTCACGAATATGAGTATGTAACCATCAGGGCGTAGCTAGTAATAACGCATAATCGACAACACATCCTATGTTACCTTTTCTCCAATTCAGTACGACTCGACCGGTATCTTCATCCAGAGTAAGCATATCAAATTTTTTGGAGGCGTTCGACGAAATCCTTTTGAAGAGGGAAGAGGATGATATGTGGGTCTCTCCACGAGGTCCATACGCTACCAAAATAGAGGTACCTTGATTATTGTCATAAAAAATTCCACAAGAAAATCCTAAATAGAAGGAATGGTCGAAATGGTCTCTGGGGTAAGTCAAGAGATCGAAGACTGGAGGCGGTTCCGTTGACACGCTGTTGATGGAGAATGTAAAGAGATATGTAAATCCAGACACAAGAACACTAGTAGTGTTTTCATGACAGAAAGCAAAACCGTGCATTACATCCACTGGAAAAGTCCGCTCCCAGCGCAGTGTACCTGAGCCCTGATTGTCGTTGACGAAGTCCGTGGTTTCTTTGGCATTCGAATAATCATAAAGTCGGATGCTAGAGTTTCCTATGAAGAGGAGACTGGCTTGAGGAAGAAGGAATATCTTCATCTTGGATCTCAATCAAGCAATGCTAAAATGCGAACTTGAGGGACACTCACCCAGCTATAGGTTCGATCTGTGGCAATGATTCGCAGACGGTAGTAAGCCTGAGGGTCTCCATCTCCCTGGTTCCAGTCCAGGGCCATTATATGCCATTTACGAATTTGTTCGTTCCTGCAAATAAATGCGACGTCGAAGCCACGAAGGGAAAGGTCGCCGATAGTCGAGAGTATGGGGGGATAACGAAATGCGGCAAGGCGAGATGCAGACAGGCCAACAGGATATCCAGAGTCATTCAAAACAGCGCTAACTCTCCAAATTTGAAACCCATGGAAGTCTTCCACAAACTCTGACTCCGTGGTCGAAAATGCCATGTTGAATTTGAGCACAGGAGAATCTGTGTCGATTTCTAGAGCAACAAGAAGATACCACGGAGCAAACTGGGGGGGAATGAGCTGAACACCGGAAATTGTCTCTGCTTCGAGGTCATAATAGGTCACCTCCCCGGATTTCTGCGTAACAAGGAACCATCGACCACCCTTGATGAGATGTGTGAATTCGATTTCTGGGGCTTCGCAGTGGAAAGAACGCTCCCTTGCTGGGTGACCGTCATCCCTTTTCCATCCAATTTCTGCGATTTTCCATCGAAGGACCAGACGTTCGAGCTCGTGGGACGTGTGCACTTCGATGGGTCGTTCCAAGTGAGGAGGTACCTCCTTCGACGAGATGTGTTCCTGGACAAGATGGGCCCATATCGCTCTGGTTTTTGATGACTCGTAAAGGAGCTTACACGTCTGGTCATAGAACCATTAGTTCGGAAATGAGTACCGCTGTATGATATTAAATACCTCTCGCATGTGTAACACATCCGCCCAAGAGCACGCTTTGAGAATCTCGATCAATATCTCAACTGGTAGAGCGAGTAGGCGTGTTGAGCATCCAGTGAAAGCCTGTATATCTAATGAGAAGGGTGATTGCATTGACCACCACTGAATGACTTACTCCATTGATGGAGGTTCGCTGATCCTGGATTGACTTGTCTGTAGGCATGACAAAGAGACTGAGGATGATGGAAATGGCGTGAAAACAGGGCGGAACGTGGCGGTCTTAATCAAAGAAAGGATCAACTCAGGAGTCAGGCGGAGATGGAAATTGTGTCGGACTTGGCGCAGGGGAAGAGGACACATTTTAGTCCATTTGTGTCACATATCATGGGCAATTGATCAGTTAATAAATAGTACAAGTATCCTAGTAGTTGCTACACATAATATTGAGCAATGAGTGTCCAGGTAGAAGAGCCTGCCATCAGAGTGACAAAAAAAAAAGTCAATGGTCGATGCATGCAGAGTACTATGCAGATCAACTTACCCATAATGTCATCATACAGAAGATTTTCTTCACGGAATCCCCTCCTGATGATCCATTTGGATGGATCGACTGCACCGAATGATGGGGTACTGTTCCTCCCAGGACGTGACTCCGAATATCCATGCCGAGCCTGCGGTCAAGCACCACCCGATGTTTGACATTCTGATAATTGTTGAATGAGTTGGCGTTAGGGCAACGTTCTTGGAGGAATACGTTATCTGACTTTGTGTTATGGGTGTTTCGATGCATAAAGTTGTGAAAGGTAATGTTGGAGGCATGGCTCACTCATCGCTGAATATCATCCTTTTATACCTTTTGCCTCCAAAGTGTAATGTGGGTTGTCAATCCTGCTACAAGAATAGAGACAATAGGGTGCCAATGGCGTAGGTACTACACACAATCACGACATATGGAGATTTTGAACGGATTTTCCAGGCAATGTTCTGCCGCGTGGCTGCATGGGCGCTTAAACTGCGTCCGTTTTTTGTTCTTGACGAAACCTCGGCGAAATGTCATAATCGCGGGAATCCAGGCAAAATCTCCAAGACACATATTAGTACAGGCTATTCCAGGTTCCGGGAGTGGAAGGTCTCGTGTGCGTCATGGTGTGAATCGAAGTGTATGTTTTGTGAGCATAAACTCCGTCAAAACAATTATCGAGGTTTTCCTGTTTCCCTGACTCGAGTACTGTTTCAATGTACTATGTCACTCTTTTGTTACATATGCAATCAATCCCTTTGGCATCGAATCACAGGTAGATACAAATCCGGCGGATTTTCGCCTGACTTCCCGCGTGTAAGACCGTGACGTTTCTCCGTGTTTTGCGATCACATGGGCAAGTCCAAGCCGCAGCTTGATAGAAAGTTGGTAGATGAAGGTGAAGAGGAGACTTCAATAGGATCTCACCTCACCGAATAATCATTAAGGCATAATCGATAACATATCCTACAGTAGCTCCAGGGTAACTAAGTATAACTCGGCCAGTTTCTTCGTCAAACGCAAGAAGACGAAATTGTTGGGAGGTGTTTGGAAAAATCATTTTATAGAGAAAAGTGGAAAATGGATGAGCGCCGTCAATCAAGCCATATGTCATCAATGTGAGTTTTCTTTCGTCGTCGTCGTAGAGAATTCCACGTGAGGCTCCTAATCCATGAACATGATTCATCAATCCGTCCTGGTAGCGGAAGAGCTGGTGGACTGGGGGTGACTCATTGGAAAGACTCTTGATGGAGAATGAATAGAGATAGTAACCAGAAACCAGAATTTTGGTGGTGTCTCCAACGTAGAAAACAGAGACGAGACTTTCTGGTCCAAGGTATCCAGAAAATACAAAACCCTTTGTCCAAAGAGCCGCACGATCGATATCGAGGCTGTTGGGAATGAAGTCTGTGGTTTCTTGGATGGCTGAATAGTCCCACAGTCGAAGACGGGTACTGGTTATCAGTAGAACACGAGTTTCTGGAAGAAGAAGAATTCTCCCCTTGCGTTCGAATCAGGTCATGTCAAATTGATACAGCAAGGTCACTCACGCCGCCACAGTTCCTGGCCATGTGAACGATTTTTAGATGATAAGGACGCTTATCTCCCTGGTCCCAACGTACAACAACGATGTAATCCTTGAAATGATCCTCGACATAGCAAATAAATGCAACATAGGACCCACGAAGCGCGAAGTCCATGACGGTCGTCAGTTTATGAGGGTGAAGGAGTACAGCAAGACGAGATGCAGACAGGCCAACAACATGTCCAGAGTCGTCCAATATAGCAGTAACCCTCCAGATGTGAAGTGCATGTGCCTCTGACTCTATCGGCATTCGATATTTGGATGAAATGGCCATGTTAAATTTGAGGAGAGGTGAGCTGGTATCAACCTCGAGAGCAACAGAAAGATCGGTAGTACCCCACGGAGATGGAGGGAAGTGGGCTGGAATGAGCTCAACCCCAGAGATCGTTTCTGCATCGAGGTCGTAATAAGTGACCGCCCCAAGTTGACTTGTCACAAGAAACCATCGGCCACCCTGGATGAGATGTGTGAGTCCGGGAGGTTCGCATTGGAAAGAGCGCTCAGATGTAGGACGACCGTCATCCCTTTCCCATCCAATCTCTGCGCTCTTCCATCGAAGAAGCACACCTTCAAGTTCCTGGGACGTGTACAATTCAATGGGTCTTTCCAAGAGAGGAGGTACCTCCTTTGACGAGATATGTTCTTGAACAAGATGGGCCCATATCTCTCTGGTTCTTGTGACGTCGTAAAGGAGCCTACACGTCTGACAATGTATGAGTTAGCTCACAGAAGGATGATACGGCTGTACTGCTTTAAATACCTTTCGCACCCGGAGCACATCCATCCAAGACAAGGCTTTGAGAATCTCTGTCAAGAGTTCAATCGGTAATTCCAGCAAATGAAATGGAGGTTCATGATCTACGATATGCATGTGTGAGACGACGTTCGATGAGATGCCCGAACCCTTGATATCTTGAGAGGACTTGCCTGTGGTGGGTTCGCTGTGCTCTGCAGTATTTGAAATCAGCATGTGGTTGGGTAACTTGACTTTTCTTTGTGATGCGGTTCAAATACTCCTAGTGCTAGAGAGTCAACAGAGTATAGATTGATACATCCTGCCGATTTTGAGTGAGAGATTTGAGTGGAACGAGTCACAGGGAAGTTGAATCGGAGATTGAATCTGATTTATCAAGGAACGGCACCGTCGGCACGATGGCACTCATGCATGATGCATCATGTTTCGTTTCGCTATGTGGATTACCAGAAAAGTCGCAGCAACTGTACTGTCCTAAAATGCAATCTGTGTCCTTTGGGAATGCCTACCGCTCTTCTGCATACACAACATCCGAATCTGAAGAATCCGGGCCTCGTGAGCTTGGGCTGACCGACTAGCGATAATCTACCTTGTCCTGGCCTAGACGTCAGCCACCATCGCCATCCTTACTTATATAAATCATCAGCTGGTGGTGTTGTTCGACCCACAACCCACGACAGAACTTCCACCCATTATCCATTTCCCTACATCCATGGACACTTCCAGTTCAAAATCACCCTCTGATAGCCACACTCCGATTTCGACTCTCCCGAGCAAGTCTGGGATAGCTCAGAACGCCGAGGCAGAAGTGTCCGCGCCGAAAACTCTAGGGGTCGTACCAGTTGTACATAAAGATCGCAAACCGGTGGGCAAATCTCTACAAGAGGTCCTAAAGATCAGTCCCGAAGCGGAGGACGGCCATACGCTATGACAAGGCTCATGTGAGTTTCTTCGCTATTCTCTTTACGGCCCATCCTAACTGGCATTTCGAAATCAAGTACCCTCCGGGCATGATCAAGTTTTACCAAATCCTGTATGTTCAACTTGTCAAGGCTTCCTTGGGTATGACTTGCGCTGACTCCTTGTTATAACAATATTAGCGGGGAAGGCGTACTTATTTCGTCGGGGTGTTAAAGCCGCTGCCACGGAACAGGACTACATTTCTTTCCGCTTCTTCAAGTCCGTCGAAGGTAACAGCAAGACCCAGGTTTTGACTGTTTACGTATACAAGAATGGAAAGTTCACCGCCCGAGAGCCGGAGCAGAAGCAGCGCAAGAAGAATCATCGCAGAACGCGCACTCAGTTGGGAACGTCGACATGAAGGGGACTTCATCTTTTGTAAATTTTCTAAATAATAAAGAAAACACCTTTCCCATCGAAGTCAACTAGTCGTTTGTCAGGCCTTCGGGCCTCATCTATAGCGCGGTTACTCATAGAACGTGGATTTCATCACTGTACGCACAGGTTTAAGTCGGGCCAACACGATAAATCAGTCCGTCACAGTCCAAAATTCTCAGAAACTATTCAGTCCCCTCACCCTGATTAAACTTTTGAACAACTCTCTCAAGGATAGAGCTGATAGTATCCATCTCCTCTTCCATGAGTTTCTCCGAGTCGTGGTATTGTCCTCGCCGTCTCTGATCGTTCATTTTGTTCTGATACTCGATCTTTCTCCATAAATCGTCGCATTCGGAGCCTTTCGATGCTTGTTAGTTTTCCATAGAATAAAAACGAGAAAATGGAGTGGTAAGAACTCACACCCTGCCATCTGTTTTGCCTTTTCTGCGGAAATCAACTCTTGCTCCAACTCGGCGCATCGCTTTTTCAACGCGTTAACTTCCGATTTGATCAGCTCCACAAGCGCCCATCACTGAAGGTGTCAAAGCCTTAGGTGTCTCACGTTTCGCCTGATAACCTATGTATTCTTCTATCCTCTTGATTTTCTCATTCCGCACTGAGTGCATCCGAGTCAGAGAAAAAGTGTTCCTTATTTTAGTGCGAGAATGGGATGGGAGCACGACAACCACCTACATTGGATCTCGAGGCGCTCTTCGGGAGTCAAGAGTTCGTTGAACGTCCCTCTAAGTGTCATACTCAACTTCAAAGTGTGCTCTCAGGCTGACAGTACAAAATGGTTGGGACTGAAGGGGTTGAATTTTCGTTTCGAAGCCTAGTGGTCAGTAAGTCAGGGTCGAGCTTACGCCAATGAGCCACTGCTGTAATCATGATTTTCTAAAGTCTAAATGACTTCTAAATTCTCACTCAAGATACGTTTCTGAACACTTGACGGACGCTTGACCACAATTCAACGATGAGTGAGAAGGGGAAGGGACATGCGAATCGTCCGTAATGTACATGGATTTGAATTAATTACAATTCATAGATATTGTACGTGTGGAGTGGCCTGTTGACCTGGTTTAAAGGCTGCAAAAAAGTCCGTCGTCCGAGAAAATGAACGTAGGAAAGCGACAAGGTTGTAACCGGAAACAAGTGACAAAGAGAGCGAGCGAGGAAGAGAGAGGAGATCATTCCGTCCATTGTGAAACCAAAACCTCAAATTGTATGAGGCAGGGATATAAAACAAGAAAAAAATGTCATGAGTCCAGGATCCGAATATCGTGTCAATGCGTCGGTGAAAAAAAAAAAAAAAAAATGAATGGGAAGAGGTAACGCTGAAACGTTATGACAAGAAATAAACGAGGGCAAAGAAAAACCACCGCCGTTCAATGTCGCTTGAAGAACGACAAACGATTACCAAGACGCGAAGCTCTCTTGTGATTACTGTACTCCGCTTCTTGTTCATGAGAACCTCCAGATTCACTGGAAGGGAGGGCCGAAAACGACACAGAGAACGGTCTTCCGGGTTCTTCGGGAATGGCCGACGTTGACGCCAATGTTGGTGGTGTGGGGACAGTATTGGGCTCGGCACGCCTAGCCCTATCACTAGAATTGGCACTGACCAGGGGGACCTTTCGGGGAGAAATGGCGTCGGCGAGGGAGAAGAGTGCGCTGATTCGCTTGCGAGAGGGAGATTTGTGGATGTGGACAGGTACACCGAGGGTCCGTTGAGGCCTAGGCGTCTCGTTTACTACTGATGGGGTTTGAGGTGATGAGGGATGAGAGGATTTGGATTCTTGAGGTGCGTTAAGGGGAGTCATTGGCGTAAATGAATGTGTGTCGAACTCGGCGAGGAGCTCGTCAACATAATTGGGCAGATCTACAATGAGGTCCGAGAGAATTTCTTCTGTGGTCCGTGGTGAATTCCTCCATATGATGGCGCTCCCATTCACATCATCGAGACGCGCAGATTTTTGCACTTGAGAACCTAGAGTTGACTCTGGAATTTCAGTTATCGTAGCGAGCTGGGCTAAGTCACTTGCAGGACGTTTAGAGTGTACGGATGATGCCTGCGAAGTTGGTCGGGGTTTGCCAGCCGAATCATCATTTTTCTTGACTTTGGCTCTATTCTTTAAAAACAAAGGAACGTGGGGAGAAGGCTTCAAGACCAAAGGAATGACACCCCTGTGGTGGTGGACAGATGGGACGGTGGTCGTAGCCTCCAGATTAGGACGGGGACCCATGTGAACACCACGACGAAAGCGAGTTCTGCGAGTCGATACACGTTGCCTTGGGGATTCGAAGAACATGACAAGATTCATGGTGGACCTTGAGGCTGAGTCTAACTTAGCCCCTCCTTCTGCAGTGGAAGACGTTGCCGGTGGGGAGGCCAGATGCTGTTCGACAATCTTTGACAGGTGGCTGGTTGCTATTTGTCGTTTCTCCTCCATCCATCGCTGGCGTTGCATATTTTTATACACGGTGGGTTCAATATCCCGTTCGGCCAATAGACTTCGGAGTTCCACGACCCGTTCCTTAGAGTCAGCGATGTGGGTGTCGAGAATGGACATTGCTCTCTTCAATGCTCGTATCTGAAGTTCTTCGATAGTGGGCTCCTTTGGGTAGTCCTGACGCAGCTCCCGCGAAGATCTGTTGTTCGGAGGTTGCTGAGAATCTTGGAAAGTTGGCGTACACCCTGGTATGGGAGGGTCAACCACCTCAGGAATACAATGACCTGCGGCTATTGAATCAATGCTATTGCACACAATCGATGGAAAGATGACGACAACTCACTCTTGATGGGACCATCATGTGCATCAATTGGTATATCCTTCACCTTCGACACTTGCACTCCTTCGGGCACAGAAATTGGCGCTGTGGACATTTTTCGCAAAGTGTTGGCTTGTGGAATAGGGCGAGATATTGGTTGGGTTTCGGAGGGTAGAGTTGTATGCCTTCGCTTCAATCGCCTATAATAGACGACAATTTAGTGAAATTTGTCTCAAGCAACAATAAAAAAGAGAGAAGCCTACGGTTTAGAAAGAGGAACTACTGAAGGATTTCCGATAGTGTCTGCCCAATTTATGATGTTAGTGCGTTCCTGTATTTGTTCTAATTAGATATTGAGAATATAAACTTTCTCAAAAGAACCCACCCGGAAGATACGCTTCCCATCCATATTACTTTGGGCGACGGTATCAATTTAGTGGCGTCGTTGCACTGGCAATCCTTCTAAAATTCTTCTGCCTGGCGGTTCCAACTTGCGTGTCTGGATCATTCATAAGGCCATCAAAAGGGGTTTGCGTGTATACCGGCGGTCGTTCTCTTGACCCAGAGGCAGACTGTGTGGTAGTGGTGGTGGTGGTTGAAGAAAGACTTCGAGGCTGGGTGTTGTCGTCACTGTTGAATCACGGTCACGAGCTAATTTCCCAAAAAGGAAACTCCCTATACGTGGTTCAAAATCCAAACCCAAAATAAACCTTGCCTTCTAACCTCATAAATGTCCTGGCAAGTCTCTCGTAGAAGTCTTAAAATCCAAATTCTCCTTAAAAACGACAACATGGGTCTCGAAAAGCCGGATATGCGGTATCACACACAGGTCGCACCTCGAGGGAAAACCTGGCTTTGAATTCAGGTACTGGAACCCCTTCTACAGCCGCTCAATGCCATTTTCCTGATTTTTTTTTTCTCCAGAAAAGATGGGGCTATAATATCTGTCGGCTTTCGGCGCTGATGTATTGGCTGTGCTCCGCACTTCTCGTATGTGGATGGCAGGGAATGGGCCTCCTCGTTTGAACTGATTTGCCTCGAGGTTCACGGATGTTTTTGTGCTTTCAAACAAAGGAAGATGGTACTTGATAATCGTTTGATAATCGATGACACGTCCTGGAGCTCATAGTCATATAGGATACAGTGCTTGAACGAAAAATGGATGAGCATCGTCTCCAGGCGTATTCTCTGAGCGACAATGTCTTTGGGGCCGTCATTCATGTTCCAAAGATTCGAGCTGCTTATGCCTCGAGGGTGCATCCTGGCGCATCTGTTCTTGGTAGGTTTTGTTTTTCAGCTATTGCTTCCTTGTTTCTAAACCAAATATGGCAAATTGACAGTCAAAGCGCTTTTCGTACCTCGCGGTTCAAACAGTGGGTGGCCTAGGTCAAAGCGGTAGTTCACGCATTGACTGGCGTCGCTAGCCCTATATATTTCCTTCCAAACGATGGGAGAAAGCAAAAGACCACCCACTCCAAACCCACCCCCATCTTCGCCACCAAAGCGAAACCCTCCCCGATAAACTATAATGCAGGCTTACCGTCCCCGTAACCGGCCCGCCAATCTTACTTTATCCGAATCAAAAAAGGCCCTCCGTTCAGACGCAAAGGATCCGTTGCTTTTTTGTCCTTCTCGAACACCTACCTCCGCAAGATTTTCCCAATCCGACTTTTCCTCAGATGCTTTCGACCTTGAAGTCAGGAGGAACACCGTCGATCTTCAGACGGGTGCTATTTTCAACAACGACATCGTCATTGAAACAGACTCATTGGATACCTCATACAATTCAAGTATTTACGACCTATATTCTTCCAAAGGCGTAGTATATGGTCTCCCTTCCCCTCCTACGAACGCCACACTTGTCTCAGAACTACACCAACAATTCGCTGATGCTCACAACGGGGCATATCCCAAGGTCGGCCTTTTCACCGAACAATCGCAAGTGAAGGATGATGGGGCATTCAACATGGAGAACGAGGACTCACTCACGTTTGTGTTCTTCATTTGAGCATTTGGCATTTCACGATCTCTGACACGAGTGTTCGTTCCATAGGGACAGTGATAGCAGCGACGAGATCGACTCTCCCCTGTTGGCCACTCAAGAGGAAGAAGTCCCATTGGCAACCTCCTTCCAACCTAAGGGCGAAGACGAAGAAGATGAAAAGCTCACTTTTCCCCCATTACGACGCAAGCATCAAGAGTCAAGATCTTTTTCTCCTGTCTCCGATGAACATGCCGATGAAGATGCTGAAGGCGATGACGATGACGACTACATCACAATGAACGATTTCTCGGGAAAAGAGGACGACGATGGCAGCGATGACGATTTTGTCAATCCCAGCTTAAACGCATTGTACACTCAACAGCGCCGCACCCTCGCCCAATTCGAAAAGAAGGAATCAACCCGCTCCCCAAATATCAAAATCCAAACGCATACCTCCGCTTCCAACTCTCTTCCTACCAAGTACACATGGTCATCTTCATCGTCACCTGCCTCCACCACACCTCCATCCTCAGCGCCCTCCTCCGCAGCATCTTCATCTTCCAGCCGAAAACGCAAAGCACGCCCATCCAGCAACCGGGACCCGGATGAGCCGAACGAAAACAACAACAAAACAGAAGACCCCGACTCTCCCTCCCTCTCCAACATGTACACCATCATCCGCGAGGGCAACAGAGCCACCTACCAATGCAATCTCTGCCCAGTGGTCCGCACCAAGGCGTTCGGCGACATGAAGAGGCACTTCGAGAGTCGCAAGCACAAGCCGCCGAGTTACCGATGCGACCCAGCGGTGTTTGGCTTCGGGTGCGGCAAGTTCTTCACGCGGAATGATGCTTTGAAGAGGCACATGCTTGCCCAGCACCCGATGCAGTGGGCGGTGTATGAGGCTGACAATATGGGAACGAGTCGGAAACGCGTCAAGTTGACGTAGCTATCCGAAATTTTTTGTTGTGAATCGTGATGGCGATTTTGTTCCCCCCTTTTTTTTTCGTTTTTTGTTTTCCTTGCTGTTCGTTCATCGTTGCTGTTGCTCCTTTGTTATTGCTATCGTTTAAAGTCACTCGCCTCGACCGTCTTACGTGTTATCGCCCCTTCGTTTCTTCCAATTTTTTTTTTGCTCTCATATTTGTACAACATGATCCTTCACACCATTTTTTTTTTAAGATTTCAACTTATATAGAAACTCGTCCTTTGAAATCAAGATCTCAAATGAAAATCGAGGCCTCAGGCTACTATTAGAAGTCACACAACAAAACTATTTGATTAAAATGCGGGAAGTACAAAGATAAGCGTATCTGCGAAAGAAGAGTCTAGAGATAGGTGCGACACACCAAAAACGACAGAAGGACGAAAACACCACGAGCAAATCCAAAGAAAACAAAAAGAAAACATGTCCTCAATTCGAAAATCGAAAAAAAAAAATCACAACGTTCATTCTTGGGCCTCAGAAACTTCTTCCTCGTATGCCTCTTCTTCAACATCGTTTGTCGCTTCTTGGTACTGCAAATTATGATCTGTCAGCAAACAGGAAATAAATAAAAAAAGAATTTCGTCAGCCCAACTCACCTGTTGATATTCGGCACTAGATTTGGGATGGAAGATACGTCAGAATGGGTATGGGGCCAGCCATGATAACGCAGAGACTGACATAAGATCGCGAGTATTGTTCTCAGCTTCCGAAAACTCCATGACATCCATGCCTTCACCAGTATACCAGTGCAGGTAAGCTTTCCTTCTGAACATGACCGAGAACTAGAGAACAAACAAACGAAGAAAAGAAAAAGAAAAAAAGCTGAGAATCAGACGACAAGATAAATTTTCACGGACTCACCCCATCAAGCGTCCTCTTGAACAACTCTTGCACAGACGTTGAATTTGAAAGGCAGGTTGCCGACTAGAAGCCATACAAAGGTTGATAATGTTCATGAGATAACATAAGCAAGGTAAATACCTGAGTTTGCCCCACGGGCGGAACACGAACAAGTGATACGGACACGTTATCTGGAATCCACCTAACACAAAGAAAAGGACAGCTTCAGAACAAAGAAAAAAAGAAAGGTAGAAAAAGGGAGCGGGGCTTACTCGACAAAGTGTTGGGAATTTTTCGTTTGTAGGTCGTGGACGGCGACCTAAATGACGTTCACGCAAAAAATGACCAACAAGGATGGAGGAATGCCAGAAAAAAATGGTGTAGGATGGACGGAGGCGAGCGGATTGGACATTGAGCATCCAATTCAAAAGTGAGGTTGGCCTAAGTACATACTTCAGCCTACCCAAAAGAGACAATGAATGTCATCATGTTCTTCGAAAGAGATTATCGAGGCACTTACTTCTCTGGAAGAGATATCACCGCGGAAGATTGTCGCAGCGGTTAAGTATCGACTGGGCGATCACAGAAAACAAGGTCAGGCGAAAAACAGAGGATGTGTATATGGGTGAAAATGACAAACCCAAATCGAGGGTCACATGCCACTAGCAAATTTTTACGGTCGAATAATCTGTTGGCAATATCGTTCTTTCAGCACAGAAAAAGACCAAAGAGAACGTAGCATACGCTTTGGTCAGCTCAGGAACGGATTTCTTTTCGAAATCTTGCGCTTTCGGGTCATAAAATGGTGCGTAACTGGGCATCAAGAAATGAAGCTATTTGAAGTATTTGAGATTTTTTCTAGGGAAAAATTTTTTAGGCTTACTCGAGGGAAAGGAATGAGGTTCATTCCAAGTTTACGCAAATCGCTGCATATGTAAAAATCAGCCTTCGAATGCAGGTCAAGGATGGTAACGGCGACGAACCCGTTCAATTGTCCAGGGAATCGCAGACTCGTGCTGACGCCGCACATAACTTGTGAGATCACCTATAGGAAGATCCAACGTAAAAATCAGAACGTTTTTGGGGGGCAGATGTCTCACATTGTTCAAATCAGGGAATGCTGGACTCTTGATTTTCAGGGTCCTGGTGCAAATGTCGTAACTAGACCATGCAGATGAATAAAGACTGTTAAGAAAGTCAACCAAAACACGTACAGAGCTTCGTTATCGATACAAATTGTCAGATCGCTGCTATCAACAAGTTGATGAACCGACAACAAGGCATTGTAAGGCTGGTAGGAAATCAGCGACACGACGTGAAGATAGAAGGAAGACTTACTTCAACAATTGTTTCGGAAACCTTGCGATTCATATGATCAGTCTGAGGCGAAATATGTGAGGCATGATGACCAAACCTTTGGGGATGGCATGATCGAAAATGTCGCCATCATTCTATCGGGATATTCTTCTCTCAGCTTGCCCAACAACAAACTTCCCATGCCTGCACCCGTTCCACCACCAAGGGACTGCAGGATCTGGAATCCTTGTAGGGCCTCGCAGTTTTCAGCTTGCCTGCGAACAATATCCTGCATTTATCGTGTCAGGGTTTTTCAGGGGACGATAACGCAGGTATGCTTACCAGGACAGAATCCACGAGTTCAGCACCTGGTCAAATAGTATTAAATCCTTCACAAATAAACTGCCCCGTTGAGTTAAAATCACCTTCAGTATAGTCTAAGGGTTCATTGGTCAGATAGGCATAATCCAGCAAAGAGGTTTACACACAGCCTTTAGCCCAGTTGTTTCCTGCTCCAGACTCGGAGCTCAGATACGTGTCAGGTCGAAAGAGATTTCCCAGAGGGCCAGAACGGATCTATGAGCACGGAAAGTTATAAAGAGGATCTAATTGATCGTGTCTAACAAGCTTACCCTGTTGCATACCCCAGCTTCCAAATCAACTTGTACACTCCTCGGCACGTATCGTGTTTTAGAGCCGTCAACAATTTCGTCAAAGTAGACTCCTGCCTATCCGCAGACCGTGATTGGGGGCTGAAACAACCGAAAAAGAATGGCTTTACCCGTTGCAATTGAAGAGGATCTGTTCCGCGGTACGTCTAAATCATGTCAAGCGTTCAGTACATGTTCCAGGTAAATGAACGTATCGAATGGTGTTTACTCACCCCAGAGTGGTCGATTCCATGCTCTGCTAGAAGCATCTGCCAGAAAGACTCGCCAACCTAGACATATGAGGGTCAAAGGCGTGTCATTGACATTCTGGTGAGGTTCCGACCTGATTGCCAGCTTGGCCAACCTTCCAAGCTTATCAGAAGATAGTATATCATGATTTAACGTGGTGAATTACCTGTACATTGAGGATCTCGCGTGAAGAAGGCATCGTACTGAAATGCGACACAGTGGTGGTCTGAGGTCAGAAATTTCGAATGAACGACTATTTTCGGAAACTACAAAAAGGGGCTCAACATGACATGAGTAATGATTACAAATTGATTACGTATTATTAGACTCAATGAGTATAAGTACCGCAAATGACTAGGTAAGTACATATCGTTGACTAAGTTATTTTTTTAAATCTTATTTTACCTCCCTTCTCTCCAAGCCATCATCACTCCCAGCAAGACTTCCTGAGCCCATTCACCGTTTATACACTGGCCCAATTTACTATGTACAAACTATAACTTGTACATGCTCTTCGACGTCAATGAACTCGCTTACTTGACCCTTACTTGACCCATACTTGACCCAGTCATTGTGTTGAATTTCCCGACTACCGAGTCGGAAGCGAATTCAGACCACGAGCTGCCGCAAGTTGACCGCAAGCAGCAAATCGAATGACGACTCGGAGTTTTGCACGATATCCTCCTGTGAAGGGTCTTATCTTCTAGTCATTTTACGTGGGTTGAACGTTGTGTAATGACTCGGTATTTTCAACCCGGGGCCGAATGGACAAAGATCGGAAGTCAATGACACCTGTATACTTCGAGGACCACATCGGTACGACAGATTTCAAAATTTCAACGTGGATGTCGCCGCACTTCAAAATTAACGCGCAGTAGGGTTTGAAAGCATGTCAGACTTGCAAGATTGTACTGGAGAGGAGTCGCAGTCGGTTCTATTGACCATGGATATACTTAGAACCATCCCAACGCCTCGTATCCAGGTCGAGCTCTGCCAGTATCTGTCAAGTTTTCTGATGAACACGACCGAAATCTCTGCCCATATTCCAGCAAACTAAAACGTGCTCGATTACCTTCCGTGATAACTGGTTCAGACGACGAATCTTTCGACAACTCGGATGTACAGGACAACGACGGAACTTGGGCAATTGAATTCTCCCAAACGAAACGACTGGGGCAAATCCCTCTCTCCCGCTACGAGGAGTTATCCGCTGTCAAGTTGTGGAGTCGAAAGGTTCAACAACTTTTCGAAATTCGGTGTTGTCGTGAACTTGTCATTTACATTAAATTGTTGCAAGTAAGTTGCTTCCAACATCCTCTGGATAGCCTGGCTGATCATTCCCCGCACAACGAGTCCGGCCTATAACTACGGATATCACTGTCATCTCGTCAAAGGAAGAAGTTTTCGCCATGTGCTCAGGCGGATAGGCGGCACTGGGCTCAACGGGAGTGCAGTTCATCGGTCATGTCCTCCAGTTGCTATCATCAACTACATACAACGCGACATAGTATGGTGGTATCCTTTGTGGGAACTGGGGGAGATACCAGCACAACACCTTCGTTTCAACCTATTCTTGTCTGGCCAGGTCTGCGAAACAAGGATGCCTATAAATTCTACCAATGCGTCTCATAGCTGGAATTCATTACACCATGATTTCCCTTTCTCTCGCCCTCTTCGCCGCTCTTCTTGCTACATCAACACCCGCACTGGCCACGAACCATTACCTGGGACTCACCGTTTCAAACAGCATCGGCGGGACAGGAGGGTATACATGTCGTACACAGGACCAAGTATGTCTCCTCACAGTACTTTCTAACCACTCTGACGAGACTCTATTAGTGGAACCAAGTTGCCAATGACGCTAGAGGCCAAGGGTTTGGCGCCCTTCGCATCTTAGGGTTCGACTGTGACGCCCTTGACCTGGCATCCTCAGCCGCGGCATCTGCTGGCTTGAGAGTAATGGCCGGTATTTTCGCACAATCGGTGAGTCCTCTCATTCTCCTTTCCACCACAAGTGATATTAAGTCATTATCCAACACGGCAGGGAACTATCGATGCTAGTTTAACACAAATCAAGTCAGTATACTCCAAACATCGTTGACATACATATTTGCTGATATTGCCGTCAATTTAGCAACGACGTTCAAACGTTCATCAATGCCTACAATAAGTACGGGGCGAATAGGTACATTGGCTTGACTATCGGAAATGAGGTACGAGCTCGCCTCTCCTCTTTGAATCGATCTTGACCCATCCACATCTAGGTGGCTGATAGTTCATCTAATATCATGAATAAAGTTTATGATGTCCGTGGTAAGTACAACGTTTATCAATATAATTCTAGTACTTATCACACCGTTACAAATTGCAGGATATTTGGGCTCCGTCGGTGTGACTACCCCCGTTTCCACCGTTCACATCTGGATAAACATTGTCAACGACCCAACCCTCTGTGGAGCAGACTTTGTTGGTGCAAATGCTCAGTACGTTACGACCAACAAACAAACTCAGACGATAATGACTTATTCTTGTATTTCTTCGATTTCGGCAGTGCCTACTACGACGGAGGTGTCACTTCAGGTCAAGCTGGAAGCTTCCTTTTCAACACCGTAAAGCCAGCCTTGGAGGCCGCTTGCCCAGGAAAACAAATATTTATCACCGAGTAAGTGTTACGTTTAACCCTTTTCCAACTTAGACCAGTAAATCGCGGCAGGCTGACTCGATTCGTAACCTCAGAACCGGCTGGCCATCGAGAGGATCCTCCAACGGAAACGCTGCCACCTCTTTTGGGGACGAACACAACGCCATTTCGAGCATCAATTGCGCAGCCAGGTCAGACGGCAGTCTCAATATCTTTGCCTTTGAATACGACGATCAACTATGGAAATCGACCGCTGCTGAACAGAGTTTTGGACTGTTTGGAAAGATTCTTCCAGGAGATGCACTGAACGCGTGTTAAACGATCCCATAGAAAGATAGTTTTGTGATTGTGAAGTCTAGATAAAAATATTAGCTACACACCCTTGTTTAATTGACCCTTTATCTATGTGTGCTGGTCTGACCCATCACTAGTACTGAGTATACAGCCCGCGGCATTTTCTAATTTGAGTTACTGAAGTCGTGGATGTCACAGCGTCACACACTGTCATTGTGGGCGCTTGATAAGATAGGGCCAGTGTTCTCTCTACTAGCCCACGTGAGGTGACTCTGATGTGACACTCATCACCTGCCTCAAAAGCTCAGGCAACAGGCAACGGTTTTGTGGTTAATATTACATTCATCTTGGCCCAGTGTACTAGAATTTACTATTTCAATAATCCTATGTACAAAAACCACTTTTTTTGTGCAAGAATGTCTTGTTTAAGCTCCCGCTCGAGCGCACCCTGATATAATCACGTGGGCCGTCAAAATTCAGACGAAAATACTGTAAATGAATAATAAATTCAAAACCTTCGTATTTCACAAATCTGTCTACGAAGTTCTGTTCTTGTTCTAGTTTCCTTCAATTCTTCGTGGACAGAATTTTGATAAATGGACGTGAAATTGTTCTTATTCAAAATTATTGATTTTGTCACTTGTGTAACGAACGAGATCACGTGGGCTAGTAGAGAGAACACTGGCCCTATCTTACTAGGGAATCATGGTGCCCCTTTGAAGTTTGAATTTGGACTTGGTTTCAACTTTCACAACCGTGTTGAACGTAACGTCGAAAACTAAGTCGTATGTTCTCGTAAACACCATGCCAAATTCGCATTGGGCCCTCGTTTTGCTGAGTCCCTATCCTACGGTTTCTCTGAATAGATTGGTAAGCCCGAGATTGGCATTGATAATTGCTGACAACCACTGGATCATTTTTTAGCCTGGCCGTGAGCCTTTTCCCAGCATACGGCCTCATTCGTGATCAGGCGGCGAACCTCTCTGCCCCGGACTATGCACAATGTACCATAAGCCATCCTCGGGTTCGGAGATACAGCCTCGATAATCCTTGATTAACAAAGCATCAACTTAATTTGATTTTGATTTTGTTTCTAATCAGTCGATCGTCTGCATCTCAGCACTGAGCGACAGTATAAAATGGTCTCTCTTGTTCAGTGAAACAACACAACTTCGTCCTCAAACCGAAACTGCTTAACCTTGACCTTGAGCATTCTACTATTCATATTCAGCGTCACACTCCTCAGCGCTACCATCTCCCCTCGATCGAAACCAAGCAACCGATCCCAAGAATGTCAAAACCTGTCGTCTACTTTATCACTGGCGCTACTCGAGGCATAGGTATGTTCTATTTATGAATTTTTCTCCAAAAACAATGCACCAACAACGGTGTAGGTCTGGCGGTTACAAAGGAGCTCCTGGAAACCAAGTCAGATATACACGTCTTCGCCGGCCAGAGAAGCCCTTCGAAGGCTCTGGCTGATCTTGCGTCCAAGTACTCTGATAAAATCACCATCGTTCCCTTCATCGCTGCGGATGAGGCGTCGAACAAAGCAGCTGCAAAAGTCGTGAATGACAAATTCGGACACGTCGACGTTGTCTTGGGTATTGCAGGTGCGCCAGTCGTTTACACAGTGGCATCGGGTTCGAGTTTCTCATGTCGAAACGTAGGTATATCGGACTATTTAGGTACCTTAGAAGAGACTCCTGTGGACACTCTTAACGAGCACTTGAGGGTGAGTCTTTCTCTCTCTAGGCTCCCTCTCTTGTGTGTAACGACGAAAAATCTCATTAAATGCCTTCATTCTATCTAGGTCAATGTCACTGGCATTCTGGTTCTGTACCAAGCATTTGCGCCTCTCCTGAAAAAGAGCTCCGCACCCAAATTTATCCCATTTACCTCCGCGATGGGTAGCCTGACAGCGTACATCGGCGCCCCAGCACAACTCGGTGCATACGGAGCCTCCAAAGCGGCTCTGAACTACATGACGAGGAAGTTGCATTTTGAGAACGATTGGCTGGGTGAGAACTTCTATTTTTTTGAAGGTCCCAGGGCAATTACTTACTAACCTTCCGCGTTATGTTCAGTGACATTCCCCTTTTCTCCTGGAATGGTTGAGACTGATATGTGTGAGTTTACTCTCCACTGGACGACATGGCTATCTTATCCGATTGATTGACGGGAATCTATATTCAGTGACTTCAAATACTGCAATGGACAACACGGGGGCGTTGGCTTCCGCCGGAGAGGCGCTCTCACTAAAACCCGATGTCGCTGCAAAACTTATCGTCGGTATCGTTAATAATGCCACGAGGGAGACTCATGGCGGAGAATATGTCAACATCGATGGGGAGAAGGTTTCCTGGTAGATGGTCTCCCCACTGGTGGTGGTAAATGGGAAGGTGGCGACCACAGATCAAGGACCGTTGTTGTTTCTATTAGTTTGACTCGGCAAGGACGCTCCTGTGCTTAAAGGACTAGACATATGTAACGATTGTATACCGTAAAATTCGACTGTTCACTCTTACTGGCATTTTTGAGGCACCGCAGAGTTTCGTGAAGTTCACCGTGGAGGGGATGAGCGCGGGTCTTTCTTCTAGACTATCAATTGAACTAAAACTGTAGGGGCTTACTACTTGACTCGCACTTTCAAGTTCGTGTACTCCTCCGTCGGAAGTCGAGGATCCTATGTTATGACATCTTTCCTGATCGTCTTGGGTTTAGGTTGGTTTAGGTAACTGTGATACCGGTGAGTTAGTAGTAACGACAAAATGGAACACCGAAGAAGGCGCAGGAACATGCACGCGAAGACCACGAAGATCTGCAGGGTCAAATCTGAGACTTTTAAGCATGTGCTGATATGCATCAAGCCTCACTGCCACTGTCAGCACCCACAATGATCCACGAGTCGACTCCGTTGAGCCTGGGCACTCACTCTGGCGGACTGCCACGCGTGAGGTCTACTGGCGCGTTCAATGAAGCGAAGGGGAACTCCATGGCGGTTGTTTTAATCCTGTGTCAATAGACCGAGGAAGTAGTCTACTAGCACTGTCATCCACTTTCAATCGTCCTCCCGATATTTAGTGGCGTTCATCTATTTCTAGTAAAGAGCCCAAGGAGAACTTCTGTGATGAACCTACATGTAGGGTCGTAGAGATCGACGCGAGGCTGTTCTCCCCGAGTGGGTACCAGTTGATAGTTACCACAGCGCTGGGTATCCAGATGAACCACCACAATCTTGCGGCCAAATTTATCAACATCAGTTGACGAGAGTCTTTTTGTTTTCAAGAGCTGATTTAGGATCAATGGCTCAAAAGATTCTCCAACGAGGAAGATAACTGCGATTTCGAATGGTGCTTCAAAGAGAGACCTTTTATGAGACTCGAGCTCAAGGATGCTGATGGCTAGTATGAAAACCTTGCGAGATGAACATTGCACGAACGAATTTGGAATCAACATTGCTCAAGAGAAGATCCGGGTGTATCCGTCGGCTTTGTTCGGCAGATCGTGGGAATAACGCCTTAGACGCCATTTCCAACAAAAAGCGTCTTTTGTAACTTGTTTTTACTTCATTTCGAGATGGATACGGAGTAAAATGGACGAAGATATAGTTTGATCTGGATTTGTGAAGAAGAAAACGATACCATCATGTCCTCGAAAGATCCTAGGGAGTGCTACATTCAAGGTAAACTCTATTGCAGGACTGGCCGATCAGTGGTAGGTATAGCATGCCTTGAACAAGCCAGAGTAACTCAAGGGAATATAATTCCATTAAGGTCATGGCACAGCCCTTCCGTAGAATGGTGAGTATGGGCGCCTATTCCACGTTGCTCCCCGGTCACCGATAGGATAAAGACACCACATCACGTTGATTGACTACTGCTAGTACAGGTATAGAGACTGCCCCGTTTAGTTCTGTTTCTTCCCGTAAAAGCGAGACTCTTTTCTCCGAATGGCCTTTGAGGTATTTTTGATAGAGCATCCATTCCCCAAACGTAAGTAGTCCGGGGGAGTCCCAGGTCTCTCACTCAACACACACCTGTTCTCATTTTGAACAGGCAGTCCAAGCTAGAAGGACAAGCGGAAAAGGTCGTCCTTCCCTTGTTGTCGAACTGCTTGAACTCGATATGAAGATTGTGAGTACTATTCGTTTTTGGGGAACAGAAAGAAACGGAGTTGGCCTTTCAAGTTAACTTGCTGAAAATCCTAGGTCCACAGATTTGAAGATTGAGCCAAACCACAAGGTCCCGTTGCGAAGTTTAAACTGGGGATAAGTCACTCCATTTCGATGCAAACTGAGAACCCAACGCTGAGTTCCACCCACATGCCATAATTTCAGGCGTTGCAAACTTGTGAGACATTTACATAGAACGTAGAGGAAGGACGGTAACCTTCTGATCCAGGAAACGCCTCGATAGAGCTGTGTCTTTCTTTTTGTTAAAAGGAGGCGTCTTGTTACCTCCCAGTTGTAAATTTCGAGTTACTGCCCTCCTCCTCCTACCAACCCTATTATCCTTTCACGTCTTTGTTATCAAACCATGAATTATCCTCGATCAGGGCGCTCTACCAACAATGCCTTCACTCAGGGTATATCCATTTGTCTTTTCGCTTTTGTGAACATCTAATTAACAAGTTTCATCTTAGGCCGTGACTATGATGCCTTTGAGCAGCCGCCTAGACCTCCGAGCGTCGATCTCAACTTGAACGACCATGTACCGCATGATGCTATGCAGTACTACGACCCATCTTATTGTTCAGGATTTGGATTTGAAGATAGCTCAACTGTGGGCAATCCGGATTTGGGCATGTACGCTGGGCCATCAGTGATGCAAGCGACAGGTATTTTATTGTGTTGTTGTTCAACACCTTCGAGTTATGCTGATACAAATTCAATCTGCTAGACTATGACCAATGGCGCTCCCATTCACCTTACCATCAAGAACACGGTTTTGCGAATGCCACGGCGGGCCCATCGTCCATCCCATACTACGCACCGACGCAGTTTGAACCATGTCAACAAGCTTTGCCAACCTCATTCACTAACAACGGTGGCCCGGGATACAATTTCGAAACGCTGGAGGCATTCGACATTGATCAGTACAGTCAAGAGGTTGTACCACTGATTCCTCCAACCCAAGCCACAGAGTACACTGGATGGCGCTTCCAAAAGGGCGACCCTCCTCAACATTCATTGACTAACGATCAGTGGTACCGTCGTGAGGACACTCCGCCTGAGTTCAAAGCACAACCGCAGTGGGAAGTCAGAGGAACTAGACACAATGCGTCATTACTACAGACAGACGGACCGCCTGCGTGGCCACACGAGGCACAAAGACCCAATCAGAATTTCCATCTCGAAAGAGAGGCGGAAATTCCTAACAATTTTATATTCAAGAACGAGGGAAACGGAGTCACAAATGGCAGAAGACAACTCAGCTCCGGCTCAGAGCCGTATGATGAGCGAGGTGTGGAGAGCCATGAAAGTGAGCCAGGTCCGAGCGCTTCTCAAAGGTATTTGTTCGGCTTTCTACCTCTCATTGCGGCGATGCTGACAAGGGTATGTTTTGTTGGCGACACAGGCGAACCAAAAGGACCACGAAAGACGAAACACAGGGAAAGCCGGGGGTGTATTTGGATACAATTCGTTTCTCCAATGACCCGAGTAACCTGCAATTGGTTTCGACGTTCTCCGAAGCACAGACTCCCGCTCCGAGCCAAATTGAAGGCCGGAAGACCAATCGCCGTGAAATAAGAATCGTAGAATATGAGTGAGTGCACAGAATATGTTGCATAGAAACCTGCGCTCACCTTCTTGTACAGTCCGCTGCAAAAGCCGCGACGAAGACGCAGGCAAGACAGACCATGAAAAAGTGGCTCGCCGGCTGGGATTGTGGTGAGGTAGCAATGTGCCTAGGAGTCAGACTGGAAGGGGTGGTGGACGTGGTTTGCGTTCCGTCACTAAATCATGCTGTCCTGCAGGGGACCAGAGGACATTTAAAGGACTCAAAGAACAAAGAGTGTACTAGTACTAGTGTAGCGTACCTATTCAGAACTGATCCATCTGTCCGTCCTTGTATTTTTGAAATTTTCCGTTACGTAACATACGATATGACCAGTGCTTTCAACCAAGGGCGGAATAACGTGGTGTTGTACTAGTGTTTTGAGAACAACGGCTTTGGAGCTGAGCAGTTTGGTTGCGAGCACGACGTTGTTATGTTGAGAGCTGAAGAACAAAAAAACGGAGTTCAAAAAACATGTAAGGATGGGTCGACCCGGTATCTAAAATGATACCCGTTGGCCCGGGGAATACTCGGAGTTGGAACTTGGGGCAGCATTTTAACTTCGACTCAAGTTCGTTTTGCTTGTGGTTTTGGTGAGGCGTTTCAGCCGATACAAGCCTTAACTTGGACTTTCGAGGTCGAGGAAGGCCAGGTATTCGCCCTCAAACTGACTTGGAAACCCAATGGAAACCCAAAATATGGCATAATAGTCACCATCACGATTTCGACGATTTGGCACAAGGTTGCCAGTCATTTGCCAGTAAAATTTCTTGTTTTAAACTCGTTTTTCCGCTTGTTTTTGCTGCCTTGTTTTCCAGAGACATTTATTTCAGCCCGAGTCTTCGTTTTGGTCAAGATGTGGGCCCAGAGGTCTTCGTCACTATGTGAACGGCCAATTGGAGACCTTGTTCTCTTCGAGGGCTACTCATTACGAAGTCCCGACGAAACCTCTAAACAAGAATTGAATAAGCCTGATTTTGGGATCGCATTTGCTCCAATCCTGCGTTGACACTTGAATTCTGCCATACGAAACTGCCACAAACTGTCAGTGGTCACTGGTGCTTAATTTGTTTGAAGTCAACATCACTACCGAAGTAATGAGAGCGCTGACGATTATTGACTCTGTGGATTAAAAATAAGTCTTTCCCCGTCGTCCACAGTGCTAGTCTGCCTTGGGAGCCATGATGCCAGTGGCCTCTGGAACTGATCTGACCCATCCAGGAAAAAAACATAATGTGGGGAGCTCAATCTCCCACTACAGGCACGCTTCGGATAATCGATGATCGATGATCTTCGACAGCCATAGGAAGGTTCTGGATGGGCGAGAAAGACCAGTGAACTAGTCCATACCGTTGTGTGTACCCTGAGTGATATTGTGGATGAAAGCCTGGCCACGTCATAAAACGAGCCTTTCCTGGGAGATCGATGCTGAATCTATGATAGCAGTATTCCAAACTCAGCACCATGTCGGCGTGTAGCTGAAGACAAGACAAAAATGAGGCGAAGTGTGTGTCATTCAAATTATATCCCCGACCCACTGGCATCAGAGTCCTTGATGCCTCAAACGGGTAGGACTGAACCAAAACCCATGTCAGCGACAAATGTGGGATGGAACCGTGCCGGAAGGATGAGGTGTTCCAGATACACGCCCAGCAAGGCAATATGCATGCGAATAAATGACCGTGGAGAACAGGTCGAGTCATGCTGTGTCTCCATTGCTTTATAGAAAGTGTCTCCCTTTGCTTACTGCCCCCTCAACCCACTGCCTTTCTCCCACCAGCACACTGCTGTCACCTCCCGTGTTCCGTCCAATGCTGGTCAACTATCAAGACAGCATTTATACTCAAACTGCCACCATGAATCCTAACATCGCATTGTTAGGTATAATCCACCAACGTCAACGCAAAATCCCACTGATTCCCATCACAATTTGTAGACCATTTCCTGGAGCAGTGGATCGACGATAACAACACGACAAAATTCTTTGACAATTGGGCATACACCACCGCCTCTTCAGCTTCAGTACCCGCAACAAGCCCAGACACCGTTGGCCACTGGCTTTTGGACACATCTTTGGACACAGGATATGCCCATCAATCACCATCGTACTTCACAGATGCTCTCCCTGACACCTGCACCCCATATTCCTCCTCCACGCCATCCTTGAGTCTGGACACTGGTAGCGATTCCGGCACATCGTCAGAGGCTGCATCCCCCTATTTTCCTGCACCCTCCATCGCTGATAGTCCGTCCGTCACACCTGCGGCGACGGAATCTGATCTTTACGATCAGAAGGACACGACGGTGTCCGTCATGCCTCTTCCATACCGCCACAATCAAGACTACGAGCGCTCTCTCGATTTCGACTTGGCAAACCTGGTACCTTCTCGCCTCTCGCCCACGCCCAACTGTAACGACGCCGCCTTGGATATGTATCAACATCATCCAGAACAGGCCGCGCACTCGCCTTCTACCCTTCCAACCGTACCCTCCACCAATGTGCCCTCGAGCCACCCACCCGCAATCACCGATCATTTCTTCGACCCCATTCAATCGAGTGAGGGTTGCAAGGTGGTCACCGTCTCGGAATTTAGGCCACAGCCAGCTAGACTTGTCCATCGACGTACAAGAAGGCAAGGCGGATCCCCATATGCGAAGCTTTCACGAGTTCCAGTGAGCGATACCCACCTTCCCGAGCGTCGTCCTTCCACAATACCCCTCCATGTTCTGATCGCAAGCGACACCCTGGGGGTCGCCGATATAGAACCCATGGCAGATGCTCGTCCCGTACCTCAGGCCATACATGGTTCTGGGTCAAGATCACCGCCCGGTGGCTTCCACAACCTATCCAGCCCAGGAAACCATCAAATAGGACAGGCGACTCCGAAGGGAAACCCCCGTTTAGAGAGGCAGAAAGAAAAAAAAATTATAGGATCAAGAATCAAGACCAAAGAATCATATGCCCAACATGAACTCTGCTCCGGCAAAAAGCCGTGCGAGCGAGACGAAACTGGCAATTTGACTCCTTTGGCCTGCGACCCTCGAAGGTAAAATTCATCCTTCCGCCTCTCGATCCAGGAACACTCATCGCGTGTCTCCTTTTAGCGAGGGAGAGGAGGGAGAGTCCAGACGAAGGAGCTGCGACGTTATCCACCAGTACCAAGGGTCTGACATGACCAACTGGTCGAATATGACGCCCTCTTCGTGGACGGGAAACCAAGCCTCGTGTGCCAAAGTCCGTGAGTGGAGAACCGTGACTAAAAGTGATTTATGTGAGTGGTATCTGTTCGCTTGGTCCTTGTGTTCAAATCGGTGCTTACTATGTTATACCGACCAGGCTACCCGAAACAACGATAGGCCGCCCCAATCACGCCCTTAATCCCAAAACCACACAATCTCGAGAGCGTCGCGTCTGTTCAGGTGCGTAGTCGCGGTAGCAGGAGTTCCACCTGTTGCGGCGTCATCTGGGAGGAAAGAAGGTCATAGTTGGCCTTGGTGGGTGATCATGATACAACATTAACATACCGTAGTTTTCTTTTCTGCTATCCTCAAATTTTCATATCCGATGTGATAATCTAGCACGATCAGTGATGGAATGACCGAGATTTAACCTTCGAGGACAATGCTTTCGTAGCTGAGGTGCGAGTTCGTCGCAATAGATGTTGCGCACCACGTCGGGTAGAGTACGAGGAATGACACGACATCGAAAGAAAAAAAAAGAACATGAATGTTTGGGACCAAATCTGACCGGCATTGAGCGGCCCGTGCGTTGACGGAGATTTCCGCTCGACATCTTATCTTTATCTTATCTCATCATCCTGTATTTTGAGTCCTCCTTTTCTGACCCTAGTCTTTGAGAAAATTGACCCACAACCACCACGTTGTACTACCGCCTACAGACCGCAGTCTCAACAAAATAGTATGCCTTCAACGCCTCAGAAAGAACCATCTCTCCAGGAAGTTCGAAGTATTCTTGATAGCGCTCGCAAGGAACTGGAGATAATAAATTCAAATATCGCGAACTTGGAAAGCCAGCTGGCGGCACAGAAGATCCAACGAGATCGTGTCCAAAACACATTATCGGAATATGGAAGCCTACTTTCACCCATACAACGAATTCCTTATCACGTCCTCGAAACCATCTTTCTTGGTTGCCTCCCAGCCCATCGTAACCCTTTGATGATCGCCACAGAAGCCCCAATGCTGCTCACCTCGATATGTAGGCAGTGGCGGGAGACGGCCTTGTTGTGCCCACGTCTCTGGGCGCAAATCCACATTGTGTTCTCCAACGAGGATATCCTTTGGCGTCAATCCGGCATCGCAGACTGGGATCAGAAGATCGATATCGATAAAACTCTTCTGAAACTCTGCAACACCATCGAACAATGGCTTTCTCGTGCTGGATCTTGCCCATTGTCCATATCATTTAAATATTGGAAATTCGATACCAGACACGATTGGGTTGGCGACCGCTTACTGAAAGGGCAGTCGAAGATCACATTGGAGCTGGCGTCCGTCTTGGGGAAGTTCGCAGACTCCGTGGTGGATCTTCAGATAATCATCCCCTATGATCTCTACTGTCTACTGCAAGACGTGATTCCGGTATCCGAGCTCAAATCTCTTCGGTCTTTGAGGATCAACCTATGGAACCACGTCACTCGAGTGAAATTCCTTGATGGAAAGATCGCCACAGCACCCAATCTGCAGAGGCTTGCGATCCACGATGAATCCATGCTCATCACACCCTCTCTCCTGCCAGCTTCATTGACGGATATATCATGCCATCGCATACTTACGCTAGCGCAACTCGTGAGTATTCTCACAAGTTGTCCTAACCTTGAACAGCTTCTTGCGACGTTCAACGCCGACGGAGCCCCTGAGACCAATCCCAACGCAAATCGCACGATACCGCTACCTAAGTTGCGGGTCCTGCACCTCACAGACGATGCGGTCAGACGTGAGGTCATTGGGGATTTCTACGAGCGTATTGACGCGCCTCGATTGGAATGGTTGGATTATTGCGCCACGCATCGTCAGCCAAACGAGTCGGAAAGGCCGCATCTTGTGGCCCTTCTCCAAACGTCGCCTGGATTGAAAAAGCTGAACCTCGACATTCCTGGAGATACAAGAGAGAGCTTGCGAAGGATCCTGGAAAGCTCATCGAGTATAACACATCTAGTCATGGGTCCAGAAAAGATTCCAAGGACCGCCGAGTACGTACCGTACTACTATGGCGATCCAAACAATCGCCTCAAATGGAAATCGGGAGGCTCATGGAAATTTGACGAAATATTCTGTCCTCAAGAGACCAGCCACGCGCTCCTTCCTAATCTAACGACACTCGAAATATGCATCGGCGAGCCGATCGATGTGACAGCGGAATCGATCCTGCAATTTGTCGGTGGTCGAATCGATCCATCAAGTTCCGAAACGAAGTTCGCCACTTTGAAGCGGGTGCAGCTTTTTTGCAGCGAAGAATCAGACGTCGCAGAAGAGATTCGGAGAAAGGCGCAGGCTTATGGAGTCGATCTCATGATTGACGTAGAGCTGAAACGGTTCGTTGAGGGTCCGCCCAAGGAGAGGGAGTATCCAACTGCCCATCCGTCTGGCGCAATAGAGGCGAAGATCGATCGCACATGGTTGTCCCTAGCTAACGAAGACCTGAATCAGGTAATATATTTTAAGTTCTTTCTTCGTGCCTACGTGCAGGTGATCACTCAAAGATTCATCTCTAGATTACGTCTTTCTGCTAGTCTGGACTGACTTGCAAACATGTCAAGGGCGGATTTCTCCACGATTCCATATAGATAGATGGCTTCTTTTGTTTGATTCATTGCACTCATGGGACTACAATGAAGACGTCGGATAATACTGTAGCTAGTCGGACCGAGTTCCTAAGAGTGTATTGCGAGTAATGGTGGAAATACCGCACACGTACGACTGGCGAATTTCACATCAGAAAATTAGGGATGGGATACAAATGGCACGAAAAGAAGACAGGTTTACTCGAGCCTCTTGGCGCAAAGAAAAAAGAGAAAGTTTAACGTGCTTTGGTAGGCGGTACCAGGATAAACATCCATGGTACACGCCGCAAGCCCAGGGCCCAACGACAAGGGAGCACGCGGAGATCCTTCAGATCCCCTCCCCAGGAAAAAAAAGGGCCGTCCCCAGCCGTCATCATACGATGAGGATGTGGAGTACCCTTGAGAGAAAAAAGAAGAGCCGTCCCCAGCCGTCACCATACGATGAGGATGTGGAGACCCTTAGGTGGGAAGCGAAAGAAGAAAAGGGTTTGGTCCAGCGCCCAGCGCCAAAGGGCAGCCAATGGGCGAGGATGGGTTTGGGGTGGTCCAGAGGTTGATGGTCATTTTTTTTTGGCAATGTGCATCCCTGCAGGCGGATGACATGCATGACTTTCCCCGTGTATTGTCGGCGTGATGTTACTCAGCACAACAACATGAATATGGGCCTGCCCAAGGGAGAAGTGAGTCACGACGACGGTTAAACTTCAAGTTAGAGAAGGACACGCACATCATGAAACATGGACACGGGTGGATCTCGACGGCGTCCAGCCTAACGGCGTGGTAGAGCCGCCAAGATACGGGACAACAGACAAGCATCACCAGCAACAGCAGTTCGAGAGAACTGCTGCCGCGATGAAGAAGAGGGGGCGTGGAGATGGAAAGAAATATCACTGACCGTATGAGTTGCGAAGATGGTCATCTCGCCCAACTAGAATTCATCACACATGCCGAGCGACGTTGAGGGTGTTGAAAGGTCTTCCCGCTCTCTTGATGGCAACAACGCTCAGACTAAATCGATGGATATGTGTCAGCCGACAACGGCGAGATGGATAGAGTGTGGTTACATACCTTCACACATGGCCCCCAGAGACGTTCATCACATTGGTCTA
>JAHXRV010001251.1:0-15227 GCA_019904355.1 Psilocybe tampanensis | reverse complement strand
TTCTGTGCACATTTAAGTGGTCGTTACCCACGGCAACTTGTGCACGGATTACGGTGATTACCCTGTGCACATTTGTGCACATACCTACCCATCGCCGGTTGCTTCAGGATGGTGCCATTTTGGGACAATGTGCTCCGAACTTCAACGGCTGACACAAGGCTGACACGGCCAAGACACGGCACGCGACGCACGGGTGTACTGGCTTTGGAAATTGGCGGCTCACTGGGCGACGACCGACAACGTTGATCGCTGTGCTTGACAGCCATCAAGAATTTCCCAAAAAGGTATCCCCGAAATTGGTACCGCCTGATCTTTCCTGCTCCTTCTCGCCTCCACCACGCCTCCACTCCTTGGAGCTCTGGATCGCAATATGATATGTCATATATCTCCTGTACTGCTCCACATAGCGACGTAAAGCACACGTTACTCATTGGATCACTACACTATGAATTCCGGTATTAGCATTGAAACAATGTTATTGGGATCATTGTAGGGTAAAATCTACAAGCGACACTGGTTAAGGTGCATAAATTCCAGCTCGGTGTACATGGTACGAGGTCATGAGAAATGTCCCAGGTGGACCACCAACCACGGGCAATTGAACCGTCCCCATCATCTGAAAAGTTAGTGAATCTGTGGTGTGTGTTGGAACTTGGCATTGATCCGAGTTGCGAGAGGTGGACTATCTCAACCCTTTAATTTGTCATTGCATACTGGCATTCGATCAATACTCACTCTTATCCATGATAAATGGTGAATATTTATCGCCTGACATTGACAGAGGCGTCGCCATGTTCAACCCGCTCCATGAAGACTTGTAGCACTCCCGAGTCCCAAAAGAGTAGCACTCACACGTCCTTCTCAACCGTTATAATCATGGTAGCCTGATAAAAGGTATATTGAAACATTTCGAGCAAATTTTAAGCATCTTTCATGAAGTGTTGCAATATTGTGGTCCGAAAGTTGTCGTAAAAGCGTCAGAATCCAGTTATGGATTCCTATGTTATTGTCACAAGTCGACGTAAATAAGTGGAGTGATAGTATGTGCTCTTTAGCGCCTTTTAATTATAAAACATACAACATTTTGCACCAGACAACATATATGAATATATTCCAACAACCACAATCAATGACCAATGCATATTTATCTCGGAATGTCAGAATTTAAGGATGTATGCGACCTGTATGCGACCACTTGTGGTTTTTCACACGCCCCCAAACAGTACCGAGTACCTCTATAATTGACAAAAAGGTCGTATATTCCAGTTATAACATCATAATTTCACTGTATACCTGTCTTAGACTTGCGCTTGGGCAGAGATATAGCCCAATATACTAAGTAGGTCTGAGAATAATTAACTGCTACAGTAATATCCCCTCGACGCGCCGGCGACCTCACTACCATCCCCAACAGCTATACCTCGTCTACCTCAAGTCTCCGATGAAACCCAATTAATTGAACACCCGCATTACCCCCTTTCTACATCTCGAATTATGCCGCTCAGCGACGAAACAGTGTTGCAAGTCCCCCGAGAGCCCCAGTTTCATGTATCGTGCATTGACCTGCTGGTATACAGAATGGCCATCGTCCGCTGATCGCTTCACTGTTACTTTTGGCTCCAATGCTCACACATCAGCTCACACATCAGGAGAAATCCTGGAGAATAGACCCAATGTTCTAATTTACTGTCGCTCAGGCCGCCAGTCAGGCGTCTATGCAGATTTCCACGGTTCATAACTGAGAAAGAAACCGTACATATGATTAACGGGGACACTACTGATGTTGAACCTGTCAGAACTCAGTATAAGCATAGTAAAATAGGTCGAATAGCTGGAGGGCGGGAGAGCGATGGAATTGATACCAAATATGGCAGGTGCGCAACGCGTGTGGCGGCGGGGGCGCGCCAAGGATGTTCAGCCAACCCAAAGCCAACCGGCATGGGACACTCGTTCGGAACACAAGCCGCCCGACGGCACCCAGCAGTACCACGGAAGCCCGGACAGTGGGCGGGCCATGTAGTGGTGTACACGGAGTTGGGTAGTTTATCAGAATCCGTGCACAAATGAATTTGGGTACTGACCACATTATGTGCACATTTCTAGCAATATGTGGTGCTTCCTCCACATTGTCCCCAGTGGGCAGCAGTACCGGTAGAGGTGGGTGGGGATGAAGCGGTCGATAAACTCAAAGCTGGCTTGGTTGTTGAAGTTGCGCCGCCGGTCGAGCCTGGGACGAGGTTGCTGAGGCCGAACCAGTTGATGGTGTCGGTTTCGTGCTCTGGGACACCGTGGCCAACATTTTGGGCAAGGATAGCTTGTACGTTGGGCCCGAAGTTTGTGTGAGAGTAGCCGGATTGCGGATCATTGGTGATGTTTGACGTGGGTGTCTGACTTAAGCCAAAGACGTTCGTCCATTGCTTGATCTCTTCCCAAAAATTTGGAGTGGCGAGAGCTGTATCGCTGTGAGAAGATTGTGTGAGAAATAAAATAACAAAGAAAAAAAGCAATGCTTACATGGTGCCATGTTAGAATTGAACTTACGAGGGCCTGTGTATCCTGGATATCCAGAGCGTACTAAATTGCTCCACTGTTGCGGTGTCTTGATGAGTTGTCCCGTCGCACACTGGTTGTTCCATGAGGAGGGACCTTCGAAGCATGCAGAGTCACGACGAGGTGCGACATGGTGGTTGAGGACGACGTGAACAAGCAGAACTTGCTCGTTCTCATTCTCGTTCTCATTAGTCAACAACGAGTCGCGACGTCGTGGTAGAGATCAACGAGAACGAGCGACCGCTTGTCCTCGTGTGGTGTTGCGATACGGTGGTGGAGAATGACGACAACAAGCAGATTCTGCTCGTTCTCGTTCTCGTCGTTGACGAGGTGTGATGCAGTTGCAGTGGTATGGAACGACGAGATTTTCACTCGTTCTCGCTTGTTCTTTTGTGGTGGTGCGACGTGGTGGTGGAGAACGACGAGAACGAGCTTTAGTTGCTCGTCCTCCTTGTCCTCCTGTGGTGGCGGCCTGTGGTCAATCCAATCGCCATTCCTACGACTTCCAGCGTCTGTCCGTGCCCGAACAAGTTCTCGAAGTCGTAAGGTATGGAAGAGAGAGGGCCGTCATGAAGGCCAGTGATGGTGGGCTTGGCGGTGGATTGGTGTTGGTGGATGGTTGGTGGTGGATGGATGGCGTCACCCGAGCTCAATCATTGGGCTGGGTACATGAGCAGGAGCTAGCTCCACTGCAAGATCTGTAGAAAAAAAAAAGTAGTGAAGTCGGAATGTAAGAGTGGTGTAGATACTAGAAAACATGCAAAAGACGAAGTTGAACCAAGAACAAAGACCGGCCCGGGAAAAGGACGAGGATATCATTACATAATAAAAAAGAACCAGCACGGTGGAGCGACATAAAACATACGGTGATGGCCGGCTGCATAAAGGTTACAGGGGCTATTTTGGGCTCCAGTAAGGATCGGACCTTATAGGGCCGAGCCTCACTTCGTTCGGACTCGGAACTTTAAACCCACCGCAAATAGCATGGATCTGTTCTTCTTTGCCCTCACCAGCTTTAACAATGATGTGCGTCTTTCCCCCGCCGCCTCTTTACACAAGTACTCATTTATGACACATTCTTCAGAAAGGCCACTGGTTCTCGAACTTTGCTAACGGCATACCAGTGCATGCTTCAAGCTCCCTGACGGCTTACTACAGCCTGCACGGATTAGTAACCGCAATTGACACTGCCGCTGAGCACATCGACCAAGCCGCTCACGCTCTGTTAAACACCATCTATGAGGCGGCCACGGAAGGCGTTGATTGTAACACGGAGGAGGGGATGGACTATACGGTTTTAATGGGCAGCTATGCCGTACTAGTAAGCATCCACCTTTTTTCTTCCCAAAAACCATGGCGTTTCGCTCATTTTCAATTGCTTGCACCTATCAGACTGAAGAAAACCCAGTATTTACCTCTTGGGCACACGCGAAGGCCACTCTTGGCATCTGATTAGCGACAATGGGGAGAGACACGGTCCTGCCAGTGTAAACCTCAGAATCGATGGATGGCGGTATAGTCGAGAACCTGTATCATTTAAGTGCCAAATGAAGTGAAATTTGTATATTTGAATGGTGCTATCTTGTCAGATTCTTGTGGAAGGTCTGGAGAGACCGAGTCTGGCTGGTGAATCGAAACATGGGTTCAACAAGGTAATGATAGCTTAGATATATATTCACGTACCCATTTCAAAGCGCGATACCTCTTCTCCAACAGACGGTGCTTCACATCATCCAAATCCCAAGAGGTAACGCGTTCCAGTGAACCCATCTCTCCCAGAACAGGTCCCACCACGGGCAGCTCTGTGGTGATTTTTTAAATAATTAAGCGAAGGATTGTTTATAGAGAAGTCTGGAACCGTCACGGTCGTACATCCCCTCTCCGCTCAGGATAGCACCTCCCTCTTCCCTCCCTCTCCGTCACATACCATCCATCCGTCTCGGACCCAACCAGGTAAATCGCGCAGTCGATGTCATCTATTGGCCTCGGGACACACACGCTCGTCGTTGACGATGGCGAGCACAACGTCGACGTTCAACACGGTCTTTGAGCACACGACGAGCGGCAAAACGGAGAGCGACGGGGTGGATGAGCAGAGGACGGCCAGACACTGTCTGACGCACAGCGTGAGTTCATTGTTTCCTGCGCCATTTCGAGCTCACCGTACGCGTCATCCTTAGCCTCGCTCGCTTGGCCGCCACAATCGTTCCTCAACTCGGTGTCACCGCCCGCCGTTGATTTTTTATGTCGGGGTTTGCCGCACGGCGTTACGCCGGTGACGCTGTGCCAATCCTGGTGACAGTTCTGTGGCCTTTCTGCTTTGTTCTCAAGGTTCAAGGAGAAATTAGGCGCCGGCTGTTGACCTAACTCTGCAGGGGCACCAGGGAATAACGTTGGAGTAGACTGCGGAGCAGGCATGACATGACAAGTATGGGCCTCGATCAATGCCTCCCGAGTCACGAGGAGCATAATACCCGGTCTAGTGCTGTCTAGTGACACCAGTCCTTTGCGGCGGGAAGGGGAAAATGCTCGGTGCCTGGACCGCAAAGGTGAACGATACATGTAAGCCTAAGTATGCAAAGTAGTATAGGATACGAGATCACTTTTTTTTTGTAAATGCTGGTTGAATGCTGGACTAATCTGTGTGCCCAATCACGGTTACTTCGAAAGTGTGTCTCCTCATTGATCTCCAACTTTTCTCGCTCATGACTGTTTGTCAGACTTCATATACATAGGGCTTTGAGGCCACTGTCACCTATCAGCTGCGGTCCCTGGACCTGAACACTGATGTAAATTTTATACTGATAAGTATAAAGGTTCCTGGAACGTACATAAAAGCTGTATCAGTATAAGTAACGGATGTTGTCGAATTATTGCCCCCCAGTTTCGTGCTCCCTGCTCCCCTCCACTAGCGATATCTACCATTGAACCACACGACACATATTAATTGACGATGCTCTCTATGATCGCTCGCTTCACCTTGTTGGCCAGTCTACTGCTGTTCGTCCAAGGGCCAACCGTTCAAGGTAGTACGCATCCATTTTCCTCCGCAGCCACTTCCCGCGCACAACCAAGGATTAAAACATTAATATTTAATACCCCATAGGTCTGGCACTGCGTTCTCGGGACGTGAGTACCTTCCGCTTCGTCGTTTCCCGACACAAAACAGACTGTTTTCCTAACGAGACTTCCTTTCATAGGGTTGCGATGCGGAATGTGCGGTTTACACTCAAGCGGTACTAAGCTTTCGACCGAATCGACATCCTCCATGTGTTGACAATGAACTTTTCCATGTTTCTCCCAACGTTCACAGGCTATATGTGGGACCCTAGACTGTATATGCCATGAGAATATTGCACAGGGATTACAGAGCTGCATGAACTGTCAAGCGACCCCCGATAACCCCATCACGACACAACGCATAATTGAATGCGAGTCCTTGATTACTCTGAAAGACTTGGATTTTCATCTTGTTTTTATAGCTTATAACCTATCCTGCAAAGGCAAAAACGACGTTCAGTCAGTTACTGTTCCCGCTGTGCCCACGACCACTACAGACGCAGCAGGTGCATCGAAGACCGCCTCGGTCATCTCCTCCATCGCAAGTCAGGTCATTTCAGCTGTGACCTCCGCGCTTGAGGCTTCCTCGACATCCACCGTCACCAATTCCACCAGCACGGCATCGACGAGCGCCACCACAAGTGCGTCCTTGAACCAGACAGCGAGCTCGGATTCGAGCGGCACGGCGGCACCTACGCAAACAGGAGCGAAGAGCGATGGTGCAAAGACGTTTGATGGACAGACTGTTCTTGTTGGGTGGACAGTTGCTATGATTATGGGGACGGTCTTGGTAGTTTGAGGGTGTCTGCCAGTATGTGATACGATTATATGTAGACAACAGTCCGGGCACCAGTACTCTTTCATGAACGGCACGACGATCTAATGAACACTCGTGATGAATTAAACCAAATTTCCTTTGAGAAAAATAAGATACACGACTCAGGTAAAGTACCGTTGGCTGAAATGTCCCATTGACCAGATCGGATCATGTCAAACAAAGGAGCCCCTCAATACGAAATGTCGAGAAACGAGGACAAGTCGTCGTGGACAGAGAGGTAGGTTGTTCCACCTGATACGAAGCCTGGTGGGTGTTCAGATACATCCCTGGTTATCTTCGATGTCGAAATGATTGAATGGATCGCACAATCGGACGTGCTGACTGGACCAAGTATAGAGTCTGAGGAGGTAACGCGCCCAGGAACGTCTGAGTCGCACCGAGGAGGCGTTGATGGAACGATAGAGGCTATAGTCGAGGCAGTCGTGTTTCCATCGTCCTTATCGTCGTCGTCCGCGTCACTGGTATAGTCGGAGCCAGGGAACCCGATATCGTGAGGAGAAACATGCGAAGCACGAACGCAAAGTGGTCTGTGTGGGTCATCGGAATCCAATGATAGTTCGTCGAACACTGCAAGATCATCACAGATGACCTGCCATGAATATGAGGGTGATAGCTCTCCGTCTGATTCTGTGTCGAGTACGCGCACGATTGGGATTTCCACCATGCCCTTGACAATGTTGGATGACACCTCCAAACCAGACTTAGGTGATTCTTGCACGGGGACAGAGAAACCGTCAAGGGATGGGCGGGGTCTGAGGGATGGTTGGCCACGGAAGAAAGCGGTCATCACTTGTCCTATCTACAGCCTTCAGTCAGTTGACCATCAGAATGACAACAAGAAAAGAAAGCCTACGCACTACAAAGGAGGTACAAGCATACGCAGGGAAATAAACCACTTTCGCATGAAGGACGTCCAATAAGTCGTCTATATCCATACCACCCTCATCCGAATTATCGTCCAGATCGCCAAAAACAGTCTCCACAGACAAGCCATCGTCGCGACCGCCAGTAATTCGAGAACCAACAGGAGGAAGCAGCCGAATCTCATAGAAAAGCAACCCGCTGAGTCCTAAGCATTCCACTCGGATGAAGCGACGCCACGTAAGAGAACGAAGAGACGCCTTGTCGGTCAAGAGATTATTTTCACCCGCCAAGTCATGATAGACAGAAGTAGTCAAGGCGTGGCGCCAGATTTCGCCCGCCTTGTGACGGAACCTGCTCTGGCTGTTGGAGAATTGGACGGCCAACGGATGCGGGGCGGGGCGGAGAATCTCGTAGAGCCTCAGAGTCCAAGAACCGGGCTTGGATGGTGAAATAAAGACCATAGATAAATATATAAATGAGGTTCTGAGCCAGCAGAAGAACGAAGAGAGATGAGAGAAATAGAAAGAAAGGAATTTCACAACAGAACCGAGGACATGTACATGACACCAAGGGTTTTGAGAAATATGTCAAAACAACGTTTACCGAAATATTGAGTCAATTTCAAACTAAACACACATTCTCCTTGCATTCTCGCAACAAACTCCGGAGTCCATTGTACAATGATAGTGAGCTGGATTGACCTATTGAACGATCACACGGGCGAATCTCAATATTCCATCCTCCAAAAATGGTTTACAGTCCAAGGATTTGGCACCGGAATGCTGGTATACTCCAGGTTCTCTCTTCTATAAGAGTTTTTATTTGCCTTTTTTTCTCAGCCCCAATCTGCTCCGCTTGTGACCCCGCAACGAAGGATTTGAAACCGCTCCTTCCTGAACCTCATGGTGGCTCTATTCGTCTATGTATATCTTGTGAGTCTTTCGCTCATCTACAATCCATCACGTGTAAATTCTAAAAACATAGTGTCTTTGATTCCATTTGAAGGTGTGAACTAGAAGCGATATCACATCATCTGGGGGGCGTATATATACTCCTGGAGATGGAGGGACATCACCAAGCATTCCCCACTTCCCAATGTCTTCTTCACTGGCTTCCAACCCTCCGGACCAAATCCCCATTGCAAATACCTTTCCCGGGAAACAACCGGACATATCGTATTCTCCTGATCGCGAAAAGTGGCAGCAACGAACTGCTCGGAGGCTAACCGAAAACCCATCTTTATTATCGACGTCCTTGCCAGAAGGATTTCCGAAGAAGGTCGAATCCAGTCTGGTGTGGGAAGGCAAGGATTGGAAGAATGAGGCGCAATGGGTCTTCAGTCTTACGCCCGAGCATCTCCAAGAGATTGCTGATGCTGTCAAACATTTCCATTGTGAGTTTAGGTTCTTCATCTCCAAGTCTTGAATAACCTTTTCCCAATCAGCTCTGGGGTTACACTTTGGACATATTTCTCCAGAAACGTTCCCTCTACCCACCCTCGGTCCCGCCCTCAAAGGATTGGCGCACGAGCTTCACGAAGGGCGGGGATTTTTTGTCCTCCGTACCATCCCAGTGGATTCCTATTCTCCCTCGGACAACGTACTCATCTACGCCGGCGTTTCCTCTTACGTCGGCGCGAGTCGTGGGCTGCAAGATAAAGATGGAGGAGTGCTTTCGCACATCAAGGATCTTACCAAAACCCATCTGAAAGGCAAAATAGGCGGGCCCGCATACACCACGATCAAGCAGGTATTCCATACTGATTTCGGCGCGGATATCGTCTCGCTCTTTGCGCTCGAGGTTGCTGCTGAGGGTGGCGTTTCGAGGATCAGTAGTAGTTGGAGGGTGTATAATGAGCTGGCAGAGACTAGACCAGATTTGGTACAGACACTGTCGCAACCGTGGGCTGTTGACGAGTGGGTTTCATCTCACTTTCTCCTCGACAAGGTGCTATCATTGACTTCCTTTTTTTGTTTGCCCAGATTCGGCAAAGATCCCCCATTTACTGAAAGGCCGCTATTATACTATCTCGACTCAAAGGTCATAATTCAGTATGCCCGCCGATACTTCACTGGTTTCCAAGCGTTACCGCGATCTACGAACATCCCACCGATCACCGAAGCTCAGGCCGAGGCGTTGGACACACTCCACTTTTTGGCGGAAAAATACTCGTTAGGTCTCAACTTCCAGAAGGGCGACATACAGTACATCAACAACCTCAGCGTATTCCATGCCAGGGATGGCTTCAAAGACGATGAACATAAGGCGTGAGTCTCATTGTCAGGTTGAGTTCGTCGAAAGGAAGTTGAAAATAATCATTTATTAGACGACATCTCCTGAGGCTCTGGCTTAGGAACGAGGAATTGGCTTGGAAACTTCCCGGACAACTTCTTCCGTTGTGGAAGAGGACATTCAACGTTTCTCCAGAAGAACAAACATTCGCGATCGAGCCAGTTATCAGAGCACCGGTGCAGGGCATTATCAATAAGTGATTTGACTCACTGAAAAGAAGATATAACACTGTTTCCATCGTCAATACCTTGTAATTCGGACTGGGTAGATGTAAATGCGAAGTCAGAGACAGGTATCAAATGTTAGCAAAGGAAGTACTCACAGAGTAGCACCAAGCGTGTCCAACACATATCCGACAGATCTCTCATCTTCTGCAAGTCATAACATCATTGATTGATCTCCTCGGACACAACACGGCCAGCCGGGCATGACAGCTCTTTGATAAGAAAGCCCAAGAAACGGGCGTGGAGGTCCCTCATGGCGAGGCATCGATCGTAGGCTGAATCAAACGCCTCGCTTCCGACGTGGAAAGTATTCTTACGAAGGAGAGGCTGGTTCCAGCGAAAAATTGAAAACTATTATCGGTTACAACTACAGTTTCGAGATTCAGATATTCAAATATTCAAGTTTAATCGACTTTGTAGGTATCGGTGAAAACCTTAGGAAACAGGCTCCCAGTTGTCGAGCACGACATCGACGTGCCAGGAGTCGACGTTCCGGTAAACACCAGTCTTCGCAGTTTTCTCTCGCTCCCCGTTCGCCCAAAAGATCCTGTGGCCGTAGGTGAAATTGACCTCGATTTGGGCGTTTCTGACGTAGACCGTCGCACGGCCCTTCTGCTTTGGTGGGATAGTAATGGTGGAGGACGTGGTGACGGTTTCCTTCTTCCCTCGCTCTCCTCCCCATTCATGGACATCCGCGTCTGTGATGGCGACGTCGTAGTTGGCGTCGGCGACAATGGGCGTACCCGCGGTGAAAGACGCCGTGATACCGATTTCCAAACCAGCCGAGTTGTTCCAGGTGCCCACGGACCACTTCTCGTACTTGTACTCCAGGACCTGGTTGACGGGAGCGTCGGAGTCGTTACGGATGGAAATGCTAAGAGCGATGATGGGTGGGGCGTCGCGGACTTGAGCTCCTTTGATGTCGTACTCCACGTCGAGGATCTCATTCTTGACGGCGGCCTGAACGATCTCCATCTCCGAGGTTTCATTGATGAAGTCGTGGGCGACAGGGGCACCCCACTCGTTGAGCTCGTTGGAGATGAAGAGAGCCAGGTCGTAGTTGTCTTTCAAGTACACTTTGTTGCCCGAGCTTTGGAACACGTTGTAGGACGGTGAAGAGTACGTATCGGAGGAATACCAACCGGAGTAATAGCGACCGATATAGTTCTTATTCCTGGCAAGGAACTGATACCAGGAAGGCGAGGTTTTGATGGCTTGGAATTGAGTATCAAGGCTGGGTTCGACCTTGACAAAGGTAAGAGTGCCATAGCGCGGTTCCGAGCGATTGAGAAGATAGTTGCCGTCCTTGTCCTTGATATAAAGATATTTTGGGAGGATGATCTCCTGGTCCGCGCCTTCGTTTGATATCAGTACAAATAGACGGTGATCGGTGATCGAAAGTACGTACTTGGGGCAAGGAAAGGAGCAGCCGGTGGGCGTTCAGCAGTAACAGCTGCACCGAGAGGGGAAATAAGAGCGTGAGTGGGATGAGTGTGTGGCATCGGTTCCTGCGCTGTGTCGCCAACTTGGTTAGATGATGATCCTCATAGACGCTTTAGCACAGATGGTCTTACTTTGTGTGAGTCGTGAAGATATGCGAGCGACTGGGCGACAGACTCAGATAATCGATTATCTTCGTGGTTAAATATATTTTTCGCTGTTGCTCGCAGGGTCAATTCTCCTGTGAAAGCCGCTCGACGCTGTCAATGGCCGTGTCCAGACATGAGGAATGATTTTTTGTGTCTTATCTCCTTTGTATTTGTTGTTTATCGGCACTTTACACTCGCCGGTAGACGCACTACCGCCCAGTGCCATTATTGGGAGTTGAGAGAAAATCTGAATGGTATGGCAGAGTAGGAGGTTTGCCTGATAGACCGCTTCAGCTGACCATGATTGACCTGCCCAACACCTGTCAACGGCGAGCAGACTGACCCGACTCGCCGCCACCTCCTGACTTAACCAAACATGGATGGGAGGCGTATGCCATGTGCGCAATTGATCCGTTCGTCCTCAAAGGTTCTTCGGTTCCTCGGGTGTTTCGACACCATCTCAATGCCCCAGATGAGTGGTAGGGTCGAAAGGTTTCAGGTTTCATGTGAACGTAGGTGTCACTCCATGGCGAATGTCAATTCTATTGTGAGTGGACTGAAGAAACCATCGGGCCCGAAAACAACGAGGTAAATCGCTTGAATATCATAGCTTCGACCTTCCATCAACCACGAGCCCGTCAAGGATATTGGCGATAGCAGAAGCCAGGACATCCGGATTTTCCTGGACGACCTGCGAGATTCGATGAGAAGAGCGGGGACAGCAAGTTAAAAGACGATTACCATATGCCCCGAATCCTCAATTTTGGTCACAGACGCCACGGAAAGACCCTGCGATGCGTCGCTCAACGACTCTTGAATGAATTCGGGCCTGGAGATTTGAGGAGTGTGAGTATCTTGTTCATTTGCGCCCAAACTCCAACTTACACAAGATCATTTCGTGTTCCCCAGATGAGATGTACAGGGACGGACCGACAGGTCTTACGGAGCTGCAACGCCCCTTCGTAGTGTGGTTCAACGTCTGGGTAAGACACGGCTTCCTGTTTTCTATCACATTTGAGGGTGACCCCGCCGTCTGGTGAGTCTTCGAGACCATGTTCCTGGATCTATGTCAAAATCGGTCTCGCTTATGAGCAACCAGAAAAACCATACCACCAGCAAACGGAGGACACGATGATCCCATAGCCCCCAAGGTATTCTCTTTCTGAAATACTCGAATGCCTTCTCCCGCGATTCCCAATGGTTCCGCCGTGACGACGTGGCAGCGACAGCAAAGTCCATCTGTTCCATTCTGTCGTCGCGATGGGCGTTGAAAAGCTCCCGGGTGACCAGCGTTGGCTCGACCAGCACGATCGACGAAAAGGTCTGTGAGGGTATTTCCTTTGTCATCAGGACCCTGTTTGGCCGAGATGGATGTCAATATTCGGAGACTTCTGAAGGGTTGGAAGACGTACGCGACTGCAGCTCCAGCGGAATGTCCTATTGGCACGATACGATGTCCTTTCATATGCGATGACCGTACAAACTCGACCAGAGCAGGTGTCCATTCATAGACCGCTGGACAATTCAACGTGTAAGCTGGTTCGACAGATAATTGGGATGAACTTGCTTACAGATGCCTTCAGGACGCCTTTTCAACACCTCGCGGTTCAGCACAGCAGAGTCACCGTGGTTCTGCCAGTCAAAAGACCACGCTTCCCGTATCTGCACTTGCTCATCCTTGGCCCGCTGGCTTTGGAACAGATGTTCTATGACCGGTTCCCATTGCTCCTTGTCTGATGGACGTAGGGTTGAAGCAAATACAGCGAAAAAACAAACAGCACGACTCACGAGAACCTATACAGTGCATGAACAGCAGTGTCAGCCCGTTGCTGGCATTCACGGACGTATACCGCTTCGCAGCCATCTTGAGGCCCGAAACATTCTTCGGAGACGTGAACACGAAACTCTCGATCTTCATGATGGGCTGCCTGGGCTTGGTGTCCTTAGGAAGCCGTTCGATGGTGGATGTTGACCAGAAAGCTCTGTCGCCGCTCTCCACATGGTACTCGTTCGGAACAAGTTTCCAGAAAGGAGTATTTCTATTTGACACGCCCATATGAATCACGTGCATGCATGGGGCCTTTATCCCACCTCGGTCCTCCTGCGAAGGAAAGAGGAGGAAAGAGAAGAAGCGGACACAGGTTATTCGGTGGACACGAATTTCATGTAGGGGCGGAGTCCTGAGCACTTTAGCGGTTGCTTCGATGGGGACCGAAAATTGACTTGACGTACCCCACCGGATTCGAGGCGACTGGTGAAACAGTGACAGTCTGAGGACAAAGCGAGGTCGCGAGGCATGGCAAACCGACCGCCAAAGGCCTGAGCGGATTGGAGAGCTAAAAAAGCAGAGGGTATCGAACTGTTCGGAATTGTTTGTTATCGCACAGAATCAGAGGATAGAACCTACTCACTGCTCACCAAATGTTGACAAGCTGGAAGTTTCAAAGCTTCCACGGACCCCAGAGGGGGAATTTCAGGAATGTCGACTCCAGGCACGTCGATGTCGCGCTTGATATTTGAGAGCCTGTTTATTTGAGTGCCTGTTGCCTAAGGCTTTACTGATTTGTGATGGCGCTGTCATTGGACTATCTGAATCTCGAAGCTGTAGTACTAGTAGTAACTCCAAGCGTAGTCGTTTCCAATTTATAAGTTCGATGATTCAGAAGAGGGTCTTGCCTGCGCTCGCTGTCTGGGATACCTCATTCAAGTTGTCCCTGTAGGCCCACCTAGGACTTCCATTGAACCGCCAACATCCAGAAGCTCGCTCCAGAACCAAATAAATACCTACGGAGTGCAAACACTCGGAAACATCGCCGCCATTGAATCAGGCAGCATCGTTACCTTCACTTCCACTGATGATCGTTTCCCAGTTCCCGATCCCAGAGCCGTTGAGCTATACGCGACCACATTCCGTGTCGCTTATTTGTCCGGAGTTGCTGATTATATGGAGCCGCAGAATTTCTTGGTCAAAAGCACAGGGTGCCTAGCAGAAGACGGGTCTTCCGCAAACCTTCTAACATCTCGCTTGATCTATTTGACTCACTCTCGTAAATTGTGACTGTTCCTGTTAAACCTCTGTTCAACACGCGCTCGCACGCCTATTGACCAGTGCGTGAGTTCCAGGATAATTTGCACTTGGACTGGCATGGAGGCTGACTCGAGTCGAGAAATAATTATAAAAGATCATGAGCAATCCTTAATCGAGCATGACTTCGCACCCTCATACCTCTTCCTGCCCGCGCCCTCTCGTTCAACCGAGTACTTTCATGATAAACTTCTGTGTAAAACACCCCTTCCCAACATATACCTCTGGGGTCGCCAACGAGCCGTTCTATTCGGGCTACGATCGATGTCTCGCCATGGACAAGGGGGTCCCGGCATTCAAATGACAGACCTGATCTATATATTTTTTTTTCGGCCCCAAATCCTGGACCTACCTACCTCCAATGTCTTACTAAGCATTATATAATCGTTAAATCGATACAAAATTTACTCATTTCACCTGGAATTTGTCAGAAAAGAGTTGTATTGGATCATATCAGTGCAGAGAAATGTGCTACAAAGCATTTTCGTCCAAAATTTTCAGATGTGACATCGGATCACACATGTAACACTCTCGTGACAGTGTAACATCATCACATTCAATACATCTATTACTATGCTTACCCCGAACATCGGACGGACCCCTCTATCGGTCAGTCACAGTTGGTCACAACCATCCATCAGAGGATTTCAGATCCCGCAAGGAGAGGGTCGGCGTCTCCCGACACCAAAACTGATGGATGTGTCATTGATGGGAACGAAACTCCG
>JAHXRV010001245.1:0-22490 GCA_019904355.1 Psilocybe tampanensis | reverse complement strand
GTGTGTGTTACCCAGTTCTTGTGATTTTGGGCAGTAGACTTCGTTCTAGTCGACTGTTCATACCGATATACACCCGCCCAACCAGACGTTTAATCTAAAGCTTGTCTTGGAACTCTAGTTATCATAAAACGTATCCCTCATTTAACAGATTGTGATCTCGTATCATAGTTTGTGTATTTTGTGTGATTGTGTGTGTGTCTTCTGCCATTTCAGAGGCGCCCCACAGCAAGCACTTCAGCGGAGGGCTGCAACAACATTTCAAGGGGTCTTACATGGGAGGAAGAAACACTGTAACGATGATCTGCCTCGCTTGGCAAGTATTACGTTTCTCTTATTTTTCTTTTTACGTTTCTTCTTTGTTTTAATATTGGGGTGATATTTTCAAGATGACGGATCGGAACATTGGGTTGGTGTGGGATCCTTGAACCCACACTTTCGTCGAGCACGGACACTGTTCATCCACCCGCCCAGTACCCCCACGACAGCCACAATCAACCCCTCAATCGAGAACCCAAACCACGTCAGTTTGGGATATGAATCTGCTCTCGGCTGCAACCACTTCGACATCCACTCTCCTTCCTTGATAAACGTCTAAATCAAGTGAAATAACGAGAAGAAGCCAGTCGATGCCGATAATCTGGGAAGTACTTAGGAACTCCTCGGAAAATTAGTCTCGAATGGCGTATAGATAGTTAACTAGTTGCTATAATCTCAGCCATTTTGTTCATGAATAACACCTATTTGGTTTTGTTTCTTGACATGGTGGCTGTGTTCAGCGGCGAGTTTGAACGGCCTCGTGGGGAAAGCCTGACATAGCTCTCTTGTCATTGCTCTCACCAGCGCTCTCACCATCGACATGACTGACGGACATCCGCAGACACCCAAAGGACCCTCAAAGGCATTTCTTGGCCTCGGAAAAGGTTGGCTGAAGAAGAAGCTTAGCAGGCCCCCTAGTCGGTCGAGTTCCCCCCAGCCTTCAGCTTCGGCCGCTTCTCAAGCTGCACAAGAGAATCTGATTAGAGATTCATCGTCGATTCAACACGCTATTGTATCGTCGGGGCTTCAAGCGACAGTCCCCGTCACTGGAACTACAGCTATTCCAACCCAGCAAGGTGTGTTACTTGTATTGTTGTCGATTTGATAGACCACTCAACCTAGCATGTAGATGATCGTAGATCAGCCCCGTTGTCAAGATCGCAGCCTCTTCTCTTGAGCTCTGGTCTATCTGGATCTGGAGTGGCTCAAGGTTGGAGACATTCAAAACATATGCGTTTTCGTTATATTGATTGGAATTCATCCATAGGTCAACACAATGCACCGACTCACAATGTCGTTGCATTGGCCGATCCCACTCAACTTCATGGTACGACGACTCTCATTTCCTAATCCTGTTTGCTTACTTACTGCCCAAATCGCTTCTAAAGGAGTCGTTGGCGACCTTTCTGAAACTCAAGCAGATCCAGAACAATCCACCACTTGTGCTCTATCTACTGCAAAGGACGTCGCTTCGGCTACGTGGAGCTTCACACAGATGCTTCTTAAGAGACTTCCGGATGTCATAGGTGCCAATCCTGCCAAGATAGCTCTCGGTATAGTAAAGGTTGTCCTCCAGATACGTGATGTGCGTCGCTTGTCTTCTTGATGCTGTTATCTGACTCACCGGACACTAGGAGGTGAAGGGCAATATTGATGCGGTTGAGCGACGGATCATATCGACGGTTGATCAACTCCAAATCCTGGACCAAGCACTGGTTGGTTGGCAACCGAATACCGCAGCGGAAAAGCAAGGAATCGAACGATATCAAAAGTACGTACATCTTTTTCTTCTTTCCAAAATCTGGGTGTCAATGATCGCGTAGGATTCTGGAGGATGAGTGGACAAATTTGATCGAACTCAAGAAGCATTCGCTTATCAGAAAGATTGCGGTTCATGAGGAGGATAAAGGGAAGATTGCAGATATTTTTGAACGTATCAATCAGGCTAGGGAGCAACTAGTAGTACGTATTTTGTTATTCTTCTTTTGTTTCATGGCTCAACCCATCCGTTTAGGTGGTGACCGGTCTCAGAGTTCACAAGACCGTACTCGCAATCCAAGAGGATCTCTTGGTGCGTAATTCCGCGGTTTCTATTCCCTTTCAAACTCATTCTTTCAACAGATATTACTGCTGAAACACCTCGAACCTTCACATGCTGCCGACCATAAATACGAACCGGAGGGTGAACAACGGCAACTACTGTGTCGTGTAGTCTGCACGCCAGGGACTCGCGTCCGTATACTAGGCGATATCGGGACTTGGGCAAACGACGCTTCCTCCGAAAGCCACCCTATCTACTGGCTCTCAGGCCAGGGCGGTTCCGGGAAGAGTACCATCGCCAACACCATCGCCCGCCGTTTCGAGTTTGCTGGGGACGCAGACGACACGATCGTTTTAGGGGCCAACTTCTTTTGCTCGCGCCAACTTGTGGAAACGAGATCGGCAACCCGCATCATCCGTACCATCGTATATCAGCTCGCCCTCAAATCTAAAGCATTCGCAGACGCTGTGCGTGCTTGTGGAATATTTGACATTGTACATCAAAGTGTTCGCGCCCAGCTCGAGGGTCTCCTCATTGCGCCTTGGAAGAAGGCTAAATCCGCGGATCCGTCGTGGTCACCCCGTTTTCTTGTCATCATCGACGCCCTCGACGAGATAGACGGAACGGGTGGTTCGGAGTTTTTGCGTGACCTCCTTGAAGTTATCAACAAAAACTGCCTACCGGGACTCAAGTTTTTCGTTACCAGTCGAGCCGACCCGAATCTAGTCACTCGTTTTCAGTCCTTCAAGGACAAGCAGTTCTGTCGTCTCGAGCAAGTGCCGATGGAAGAAGCAGGGACCGACATTCTCACATACCTGAACGCCAACCTCATGCACTCGGTCAGTCGTCCCGAATTGGAGAAAATTGTGATGAAGGCAGCTGGGTTGTTTATTTATGCCGCAACTGTCGTGAAGTATGTGGAAGGGTATGCAGCGGCGGAGCACGAGGAACGCCTGAGGTCGCTTTTTGTCTCGGACTCAGAAAATGTGGAGGACACCTTGCTTGACAGCTTATATCGCCAAGTCATTCTGGATGCTCAGCGCCGGTTCAAGAGTCAGCATTACTTCAATATCCTGTACACATTTCTCTGCAGTGCAGAGCGTACATCAACCTCTGTGGTCACTGGACTTGTACTTCCTCCCAACAAGACCAACATCGCCCTTTTCCCTACTGAAATTGCCAATGGTGTTCTTGACAGCCTTCATGCTGTCCTCTATGTTGAGAATGATAAAGTCCTCTCGTACCACAAATCATTCACCGACTTCATGTTTGACCCCAACCGCGCGAAGGAATTTTGGTGTGATCAGGCAAAACACCATCAACTTCTCACCGACTCCTGCTTCCGTGTCATGGAGGGGTTGAAATTTAACATGGCAAATATTGAATCATCATTTGTACTTGATTGTGACAATTCTGCACTTCCGGAGGCGGTCAAGCAGAATATCACTCCTGTGTTGAATTATTCCTGCCGAAACTGGGATTACCATCTCTCAGCTGTTGCCTCACCAGATTCCAATGCCACCTGTGGTGCCCTTTTGGAATTCCTTCAGGTTCGTGCGCTGTTCTGGATGGAGGCCATGAACCTCATTGGTTCTTGTGGTATGTGTAATCAAATGCTTCGCACAGCATATGACTGGGTTGTCAAGACCAATGTAAGGATCTTGTTACCTACATATTATATGAGTTATAATTCACTTTACTAATTGGTCACGGTTTATCTATTTAGTCAGACAAGCTGCAGTTGATGGAATATCTTGTGGAGGCTCGATCATTTGCTCTATATTTCAGTGGGAGTGATGCTTCATCATCAACCCCACACCTGTATATCTCTGCACTGGCAACCTGGCCACAGAGTGCAGATCCATGTCAGGGTTGGAAGAGCCACTTTCCATGGATTCCACATTTCACTAATGCTGCGCTAAGTGGCACAGTGTTAATGTCAATCAATGTCAATAGTAGAGTGGAGGCAGTTGCATTTTCACCAGATGGCAAACACATTGTCTCTGGATCATATGACAACTCAGTGCAGGTCTGGGATGCATCAACTCCCAACCAGTTGAAGAAGCTTGAGGGCCACACAAATTGGGTCACATCAGTTGCATTTTCCTCAGATGGCAAACATATTGTCTCTGGCTCATGGGACCAGTCAGTGCGGGTCTGGGATGCATTAACAGGCAACCAGTTGAAGGAACTCAAGGGCCACACACATTGGGTCACATCAGTTGCATTTTCACCAGATGGCAAACATATTGTCTCTGGCTCATATGACCGATCTGTGGGAGTCTGGGATGCATCCACAGGCAACCAGTTGAAGGAGCTCAATGGCCACAGAAATCATGTCACCTCAGTTGCATTTTTGCCAGATGGCCAACACATTGTCTCTGGATCACATGACAAATCAGTGCGGGTCTAGGATACATTGACAGGCAACCAGTTGAAGGAGCTCAAGGGCCACACAGATTCAGTCACATCAGTTGCATTTTCACTGGATAGCAAACACATTGTCTCTGGCTCAGATGACAAATCAGTGCGGGTCTGGGATGCATTGACAGGCAACCAGTTGAAGGAGCTCAATGGCCACACAAATCAGGTTGCATCAGTTGCATTTTCACCAGATGGCAAACACATTGTCTCTGGCTCAATTGACAACTCAGTGCAGGTGTGGGATGCATTTATGGGCCTGGGTGAAAATTCAATAGAAGTGTTGTCTCTGGGGTCCTATATCCGGGAGAGCAAAGGCAACCAACACACAGGGTGGCTCCTTTCCCCTAACATTCCCGTCCGCCTCATGTTTGTGCCCCCTCAGGCACTCCTACCAGACTCTTCAAATATTCTCACCATACCACACTCTGCTCGTTCCTATGTTGACTTTACTAATGCCGCTATTGGACCTCAATGGAAGGACTGTTACAAACCACTGTGATATTAATTTGTAGTTCGAGTCGTCTCGTCTGTTATCTCCAACAAACATGTGATTTGAAATATCTCGTAAATATCAAAGACTGGTTCACACCTCTATTTCTGCTACTGCTGAACATCATTAAAAGGTTTTCCTCTCTATCATTGTGTTTGAGGATTTGTGGAAAGTAAGTACTAAGTAATGGTTATTTGTAAACCCGTGAACAAGTTGGAGTTTGGGACTTTGGATCGCGAGACGGCGTGAACCTAGAATGTTTGAGAGAGCGCTAGCTCAAGCCTCATGAATGCGAACATGTTAAATGTTTGAACCTCGAGGTCGAAGAAATGCCATTGACGCACCTTCATCCCGCATCTGTAATATGTATCCGTCTGCATCTTCAAAGAAAAAAAAAAAAGATGACGGTCATGCGAGCTCACTGACACTGGTCACACTGCTTCCGAATAGAAACAAAGGGGCTGAGTTGATTTCGTGCGTACAGGACCGGGTTCGACGTAATGGATTTTCTGAGGAGATGTCAAGTGGAGTTGCGTGAGGAGGAGGAGGGGAAACATTTTCGTTGGTGTTGGTATGGACGACGATGGTTGACATTGGCACTGACCCTGGCGTGGCGTGGCAACATGGCTGCTGTTGATCAATGAAGGTATCTGGAATCAAAAGAGGTGGAGGGTCAAGACGAAAAGAGAAACGGATGAATGACAGGGAGGACTCGGACATCGGGCGATTCAAAAAAGCGAGGATGGATGGATGAAGGGTGTTCGTGTTCACTAGCTTACAACACCTCTAATAGAGAGGGGACAGGGATAGTTGTATTCTATATCGAATATATACGGCGGGTTGGAGGGATGAGGGATGGATAAAGGATTATTTAAATAAGGATGGACGGACGGATTAGGGTAGATGGGTAAGATGAGTCCTCGATAGATAAATTACTCTTCCTTCTTTCCAACACGCTTCTCGGCCTCTGCGATGGCGGCTGCGTCGGTTTGTGGGCCTGTGGGTGCGGCTGGTTGGAAGAGATATTAGGCCGCGAAAAAGAAAAAAAGAAAAAAAGAAGGGAACATAACATACCACCGAACATGCCAGGGGTCTTGAAGGGGCGCTTGAGATCACCGGTGGCGGGTTTTCCGAGGACGTGGATGGCGACGGGCTTGGCGTCGTAGAGGTTTTTGAGACCCATGAGGGCTTGGATGAAGAGGGGCTGGGTGAAGTGGAAGTAGAGGTGCATGACGCCCATCATCGCTATGCCCATGTAGGCTGACCGTAGCTGTGGGGTAAGCGGTTAGATAAGACGAAATGGGAATGGGAGGTTGAAACATACGAGTTTGGAGGTTTCGGAGAGGTCATAGTCTCGAACGGTCGTGGTGACGAGTTGGCCGGGCTCTTGTGACTGGGTGGGTGTGAGCTGGGGTAATCGAGGTGTGTGGTGGAAAAAGACAAACCATGGGGCTGGCGGGTTCAACTGGAGTCTGGTATGAGCAACTGGAAAGTTGAGAAAAGGGAAAGTACTAACCATATTTGAGCACGGTCTGGTCATTCTTGCGCTTGATCTGTGATGTTGACCCTGAGCGACCATATCGAGACGAAAAGAAAAGAAAACGCACGGCCATAGAGACATAGTAGTAGACAGCCAACACGATGACCTGGGCGGCGACATATCCAATGCGCACATAGTTGAGGACTTCCGGGTCATCAAAGGGTATTTTTCGGGCAACTGAATAAATTTTGTGTACGTCAGGGGGGCGTTGTCATCTCCACAACGAAAAAGAGAGAAATACCTTGCATCGCACCGAGAGAGATGAGGAGGTTCTGGACACCGGCGTTCATGGCGAGGAGAGAGTCGAAGGAAGTCGCTGTGGCTGTTGCTCTTCTGCCAGCAGCGACAGACCCGCGACACGTCCGTCTATTTGTCCTTGTTTATTGAGGTGGGGTTAGGGTTGGACGTGACGTCAATCCATTCTTCCTTCTTCATAATTACTTATAAGAAACATTTCAGGCCCTCCTCAGACAATCCCTTCTCTTCTCCCTACTACCATGAACGCTCTAGAACACCAATCCGTTCCCTCCCGCTCCGTCTCCAGAGCAAGCGGTCGCAGCAGAAACTCAACACTGTCCAGAAACCAATCTCTCATCAAGAAGAACATCGAGCTCCAGGACTTGAAACCCGCAGATGTCCTCATCGAACGTTTCACCGCCTGGAAAGCTATCGTAAAACAACTCACAGCTTATTTCGAGGTATTTTTCTCTTTGATTTCCTCTCTTTTTTTTCACTTCTGACCCCAACTTGTACGACCAGGGCATCGCCGACATCGAGAACAACACCGCCAAAGAGCTCACCAAGCTCGCAGGCGTCATCCAAGTCCCCTTCCGCGCTGGAAACCAATTTCTCGGTGAAGGTGGTCTGCAGGTAAGACAATGTCGCATACCCTCTCTGATCCATCTTCTCACACTTTTCGTTCCTCAGGACGTATACTACGATCTTCGGAACAAGACACGCATCATCGCCGACCAGCATGCCGATCTCGGTCGCACCATCGACAGTTCCATCGTCCAGCACCTCCAAAAACTTCGTGCTGAGATCAAGGCCCATATTAAAGTATGTTTCACTTTCCAGTTTTCATGCCTTGTCTCAATTCATCTTTCGCTCATCCTAGAATGTTCAAAACGATACGGGCAAACTTGCCGCTGGTGTCGCTAGAGAACGAGAACTTTCCACCAAGCTTGTCGGGGAACTCGCCAACGCCATCTCTACCTTCAAGAACACCCCCATGAACATCCATGCTCGAAGCGACCCGTATGTTTCATGTTCCTCTTTCTCTCCTTCACCCTCCATTTCTCATTTTTCGTTTCTCAAGGTACATCGCCAACCAAGCCGTGTCCCGCCAGCTCCAACGTCAAGTCCTCGAAGAGAACCTCCTCCAAAAGTCTATCGTCATGATGCAACAAAACTCGGCCCACTTCGAAGAAGGCATCGTCAAATCCATCCAATCCGCTTGGCAGACATTCGACGAATGGCAATCCCGTTCCTCCGTCTCCCAACAAGAGATCTTCCGCTCCCTTTCCACCAGCCTCGCCTCCCTCCAACCCGACCGCGAATGGATCCAATTCGCTGCTCGGTCCGACCATCTCTTGGACCCAGACACGCCTCTCCGCGACCCGGAGCTCATCAAGTATCCACTCAAGGACGATCCCTCCGTCGCACCCGTCCATACCGGACACATGGAGCGGAAGAAGCGATTCACGCGATCCTACACCGAATCCTACTTTGTCCTCACCCCCGCTGGCTTCTTGCACGAATACAGCTCTTCGGACCCCAACACCGGTGCAGGCCAAACACCCGTCTTCAGCCTCTTCCTCCCGAGCTGCACACTCGGGCCTGCCTCCTCCCCACGCGCAAGTGCCCACAAGTTCCATATCGAGGGAAGGAAAGACGGGCTCGGGACGACCAAGAGCGGGTCGTTCAAAGGTCTGTTGGGTGGTGGAGACAGCAACAAGGCGTGGAGCTTTAGGTGTAGGAGTCGAGATGACATGATGGAGTGGTGGAACGATATTCGGATGTTGTGTGCGAGGTACCTCGTCGCGAGTGAGTTGGTGGATAGGACGGGACCCGTGGAAGAGGCTGTTCGGTCTGTCGGGTACTTGAGCGAGGATATGGAGGATGAGGAGTTGGATGAGGATGAAGAAGAAGAAGAAGAGGGCGCCGTCACTGCTGATGAGGGTGCTCCTCATGTCGATGCCGGTGGTCTCCCTCCACCCATTAGCCACATCGGTCGAGGAGAGGTGGATGTGGATGATGGGAGTAGCGTCGAGGAAGAAGAGGCGCCGCCGGCGGTGGTAGGCGGCGTTCGATCTGGACATGGGCATGGGTATGAGGACCCGCCGGTCTATACCCACCCTGCGGTGGATCAGAAGCATTATCATGTTCCTGTTGAGATTGGGCCGAATGGATATGCGGTTAGTCTTTTTTTTTTTTTTTCTTTATGCCCTTCGAAGGACCGTCTTATTTCTTTCCTTTATGCTATCTAACTTTCTTTTTTTTCTTTCTTTCTTTATACGTATCTTTTTTTCTTTTTTTCTTTTCGACGGCCTTTCCTTTTTGTCGTCTTTTTTCCTCACATCATAACCGTTATATTGACCTCATACTCTTACACAGATCGAAAAAAAGACCATGCCCGGGAACTACGACGATCCTAACCCTACCTACCCCGCACCCAACAACAACAACAACAACAACAACACCCCGAACGGGAACGTGAAGTATCGAACGGCAGCCGCGCCCTTTCACTCGCCCACCGTTGTCCGGAACGGGAGTCATCAGGACGTGAGGTCTCAGCGTGCTGTTCCTGTTAATGGAGGAGGGGAAGGGGGTGATGTCGGTGGGGATGTTGGTGAGGGAGAACATGACCAACACCCTGAACCAGGTCGCGTTTCGAGGAGATTGAGTAAGCGACAGATGGAGAAGGCGCCTGAGGGGAGGGTACGTTTTTTTTTTAGTTTTTTTTTAGGGAGTTTCGTGGTTCTTACTATCTTTTTTTGTTTTTGTTTCTAGACACGAACGACGAACGGTACCGGCACCGGAACCGGAACACCACCACCACCACCTATCCAGCTGCGCGATCCGGGGGTCGTCTCTCGCTCGATGTCGGCGCAGGACAGTCAGGGCCAGGACCAGCCGCCGAGTCGGCATAGGTCCCCACCTCCTCCTGTTCGAGGACATGAGGATGAGGATGAGGAGGGGGATGAGGAGGGGATGTACGTGTCTGAGGGTGGGGAAGGGGGCGAGGGTGGGGTTCCTGCCGATAACGCTTCCCCTGCGCAGAAGAAGCCCACGAACCAAGTCGAGGAAGTCAACGATCACGACGAAGACGAAGAGGAAGAGGAGGTGCATGATGTCAGCGAGCAGGAGCATGAGCCTCACAACGCAGAGGAAGACGACGCCGATGCGGATGCGGACGAGGACCCCGAATCGACCAAGTTGGGCGAGAAGCCTGATCATACGACTTCCACTTCCGCTCCTTCCACTCCTCCTGGTCAAGCTCAGGGTAAAGGCAAGTCGAAGGGAAAGAAGAAGAGTAAAGGAAAAGGAGGAGCAGGATCAGGATCAGGAGCGGGAGGTGTTGTCCAGGCTGTCGCTGCTGGAGTTGGGAGTGCTGTTAAACCTTTCTGATCTCAACCCAGGACGTCTAGACTGTTACCTCACCCCCTCCCTTTCCCTTTCATTTTTTCTTATCCACCACATCCGCTTTTCTGATGGCACGTCCGCCGCACCCGCCCTTACTTTCTGAAGGACTTTTCTTTTTTTTCGTTTTCTTTCTTTCTTTCTAAATCTGTTTGTTTGTTTTATGTTATCGTCATTGTTGTGGAACGAAGGAATGCAGACTTTCGAACTGACCTTTTGTTTTCCTTTGCTTAATTAATTAGTTTATCTGGACACTTTCCTTTTGCATTTCTTTTTCCGTCCGTTTGATCCATCCATCCATCCATCTTTCATCGTGCTTTAATCCCCATTGTATTTTTATCGGCTTGTTGTTGTTGATATTTCCCTTCTCGCTTTCTCGTTTGTACTTTTGCACTTCTTCCATTTTTTCGAGTTTCCGCATCCATTCGCATCACTTGACATTTATCATTTTCTGTCCATTATCTCTTGTTCCGGTCGTTCATCAAATTCATTTGTATTTTTTGTTGTTATCATCCTCTTTTTTCGTGTTGTATCATTTTTAATGTAATTTAATTTAATTCGATCTTACCTACCTACGCGTACCTACGTAGTTTGGCAAACCTTTGCCTTGGTTGTTTTGTTTTTAATTTTCATGCGTCATCATCAATAAACGTGTGTCTTCCTTTTCGTCCAAATGATCGCCTCCCGACTCCCGAGTCATCCCTTTCTTTCTATTTCTGTCTGGTTTTTTTTGGTTTCTTTATTCCGCCGCTCGCGGTACTGCCAGTGGATAACGGACTGGATGGACTGTTCTTCGAGCTTCCGAGTTTCGCTGAGCTCCGGTCGGGCCCAGGGTGCCGGTGTGGCTTCGAAGTTGGAAGAAATCTTGGGGCGTTGACTTTGAGGCCCTGAGGCCTGAGGCCTGAGGTTTCGTAGCTTTGTGTGTATGTGTGTGTGTGGGGTGAAGTTAGCTGTGTCGGTGAAGTTAGGGGTGCCTGTGAAGTGACATCATCGGAATCTAGGATCCGATCAGAATTGACGCCTACGCGATAGGACGTTCCTCATTTCGAAAGCGTTTTTATTTCATTGCCGTGATTGTGAAACCGTCTCTCATGATCAGGCTTGTCATAGTGATTGACTCGAGTAGAGCTGCGCGTGTGTGTGATGATGTGGGCTACGGCGGTTAAGCATATCGTTAACTCTAATCTCTAATCATTCTTGTAGCTTGGAGTTTGAATGTTACGTTGGCCCTTGGGTGACGTCTTGTGGGTGGGTGGGTGTGCAGCTGACGGCGAGCTAGTGCCAGTTGTGGGCTCGACTGGACCTAGTTGCCCATGTGTGGGCCGTGAGTCTGCGGGTCGGGTCAAGGAGTCGGATCATGGATCCAGTTGAGTGCAGTGACAGCCACAGTGTGGAGGTGTAAGGCTCGTTGACTCTAGAAGTTGAAGTCGGAAGGAAGGAAGGAAGATGTACTTTTTTCAAGTTAGAACACCCAAGCCCTTTAGATTGTGTAGAGACGTCCAGCACCATACCACGTACTTACTGTATGGTATGGTTCATACTGTACCCACAGAGCGCCTCTCCACGCGTGATCCCTCAGGCTGATTAAGACGCGGGCGTGTCGAGTGTATTAGAATTTTAGAAAGCCTAAGCGCTTCGGGTTAGCGCCCGCCCGCCGCGGCCCACCTCCTGCGTACTATTGCAATGATGACGATGATGATGATGATGATGGCAACACTCCAGAAATACGGCTCACCCAGGGCAAACGGACGAGTCTCTAGTGTACTATTGATATAGAAAGGTAAAAAGTTAGATCCGCTTGTGGGTGCTACTCGTAATGCATAATGGTTTCCAACCTGAGAGAATGATGTCACAGACTCGGAGCGCAGGTGAGGCTAAGCGCTTTGAGCCTGGGTCAGTTGGTATCATCATGAAGTTCAGTGAACGAATTCCGGTCAAATTGGCGCCAAAAGGGTCCAACGTCGTTGAAGGTGTATTAGCTCGTACTAACCAGCCTGGCTGTAGACATAGTGACATCACGACCGTCTATCGTCGAGGACAGCCCCGGGCCGAACCTCCGCTTGGGACGTGCAGTCATGGTGCAAGGTCCAAGTTCAAAACCGCCCACTCTGATGACCAGAAGAATTCAACTTGAAGGTGATCGATGCGACGTGGCCTTCAAGGGAATTTCAGGAACGCCAGAGACGGGTCAAGCCTGAGGTCGTCGTTTGAACGGACAATGCCTCGGGACGCGAAGTCGTTGATCATGACCGTCATGATAAGTAACTGATAATCATCATTGTTCTCTGTCTGCAGCGTGATCAATCCGGCCGCCATTGGTGGAATATAGGGCCACCGTATGATATTATATCGCAAGATTCGAGAAAGAGCGAAGGAGGGAATCTGACGCCGCGGCGGCAACTTGATGGTCGTACGAGGTCCGTTTGTTCGGGCTGTCAATTGTGTCTGCTAAGAAAAAAGAAAAAAGCTACCTTTCGGCAGAGCCATGAGGCTTATGATATGTGTATGATATGCGATACCATTCGGTGCTGCAGGCGCCCAACTTCGTGCTCTTACACCTCCACACCCAAGTCTCCCTTCATGTTACTATGCGTATGCGGGTCCCGCTTCCCGGAGCGGCGTAGGGGCGCAGTGAGGCCTGGGGTTCGATGTCAACCCTCAAGAAAGTGCGAAGGCGATATTTACCAAAATAGGGCGATTCGTCCCAGTGCCTGCGCTAGCGGAGTCCAACCGACAGAAACACGAGCGCGCCGGTTACTTCTCCGAGTCAATCATGGTCAAGTTGGACTTGTGGTCAGGTCAACTGGTGGTGGAAGACTGCTGAGTTGTAAGCTAACGAGTTGAACAGGTAAGCACGATAATGTCATACAGTCACCGTAGAAGCTTATACATATGTCATCCGGGTTCTGGAGAATTATGGCGTGCAGAAAGATTTTAGACTCAGAACTCAACTCGGATTAGGAAAGGCACCGTGAAGTGACGTGCCACGAAAGAGAGACGCTGGTTTGGATAGAAGCTTTTTTTTTATCTGCACATATTTCCCCGCAGAACGGTTCTAATGCGACGTCTTGGCAGCCGAATCCCTAGTGGTTTGCTGACGCTGAGCTGAAATGGCTAAGATGAAGGTTATCCTTCGGTATAACTCGTCCATGGGATGATCGCGTGGATTTCAACCTTCCTCTCTAGAACCAGAACCAGCCGTTTGTAAGACGAAGATAACAAATGGGAAAAACAACAGGATCCTCTGACCGTTTCGTCATTTTTCCGGTGAAGCAAGCATATGTGCAAGGACTCAATTCCAGGACATGATACATCGCAATTTGTGCCGAGAAAACACCATGCGTCATTTTCCTCCCAGCCATATTCACCGATGCAGGCCGGGGCATACCACTGGAGATGCAACACTGCTGAAATCGCGTGAATGGACAGTCCTGAGGCTTGCATGTTTTTTTTTATTTCCCAAAACAGGTGTTTTGAGCCGAGAGCGATCGCCTTGGTATCTGGGGTAAGTGCTTATAAGAAGCATTCGCGAAATAAGGATTGGGAGTGCCAAAAACACCCGCTAGTACTACCCTTGACATCACCGTCGTGCTAGTGCTTTACTAGTACCCGTCGCACTTTGTCTCGACGACGTTCACCATAACCATGAAATTCACGATCACAGCCGTGTCGGTCCTCGCCACTCTCGCTGCAGTGTCGGCCTCACCGGTGAGCAAACGCAGCCTATTGCCTCACCACCTAAGACAACGGTGCTCATTCAAGACATTTTCTAGATCCAAAATGAAGCTAGGGCACCCGCACCCGTAATGACAACACAAACCCTCACATTCACCGGCACAAGAATCTATGAGACAATCGTTCCAGAGGCCCCATACTGGCTCACATTAACCACCGTCTTCCCCTGGACGTGAGTTTGTGCACATAGTGCCCCCAGCGCACTGACATGTGATTGACGTACTTACCTCTGTCCGACGCAGGCAAACTCGAACAACTTGGGTCCAACCGACACCAACAGCCTAACCTATCGCTTGAAAATGTGCATTTGTATTTGTAACCTGTCGATACACCGAATGAAGACATTTGTCAATTCAATGTTGAGGAGACTTTCCAAACGATAGTCGCACAAATTCCACCCGTCTTCTTTGCGCTCGGAGTACATTTGTCCTGTGTCTCTCCAGCGTGGGTCGGCCTGCAGTAGATATAAACAGATGTCTGGTCAATGTCTGGTCCAATACCGAGGTTTGGGGGTCACCCCTTCGTTGACCTTCAATCGCAAGGAATTAAGCAGAGATATCGAGAGAGCCACCTGCATGGTTCGATTATCAGAGGGAGGTCCCATGTGCACCTTCGATGAGCCAAGACACGGAACCAATACTTGGCCAACACGCTAATGTTTGCAGTTGAGGCATTTGAGCGGAACGTTTCTGCAGACTGTGGGGCATCGATGAGGAGCATCACTGGCCTCACCTTGCAAGTTTGCATTGACAAGTGGCGAGGCATCCGCACCCTCTTCCTCAGCGAATAGAGTATCTAATCCAAAACTTGCGTACTTTCGTCCAGGATCGAGATACATATTACCTCAGTGACTCCAGTTGCGGTTCGAGAGTTGCCAGCGTTGTCGTTTCAAGGTCGGGCCGCGCGACGGATCTTCAGCGGACTCACAATTTCGGCATTCCCCGACATCACGGAATCGGGATGCGACACTGGCATGGCAAAAATTCGAATCCAATTCCGTTTCTTTCAAGTTCAATCCACTGAGAGTATCAGAAAAGAGGCCCGTTTATGTGTTAAATTTTGGAAAGAAAGAACGATAACGTCCATCCCTGACGATTCTAGGTCCAACTAGACTTCGGCTGGGTGACACCGTGAAAGGAACCTGTTGATTTGTGTTGATCCGTCCGGAAGCCGATTTCTTCTGCTTCTGGATGTTACACGGAACCAAACGTATGATCGACCATTTGGTTAACATCCCTTCTCTGAAAGTGATTCTCTTGGTACTCAACAACAACTCAATCCGATGGTCACTTCCGTTCACCAAAAAAAAAAAAAACACCATCGAGCCTCCCAAGTCGATCGATCGCTGGTTGACTGAATATGACAAAGGGAACACCTTCGATCATAAACCTCACTTGCAAAATAGGCGCCTTGGCAACGCCGTTTTGCTTGCATTTGGATTCGGAATACTGGACCCACTGAAAGCTTGTACCAATTTTGTCCCTTCCCTTTCTCGTTTTTTCATTTCCTTCAACCTCCTTGAGTACAAGGAGACTCGACCGGAAGATGCTCGATCGAGCTCTCAGGCCGTAGGCCTCACTGGGGGACCTCGTATCATATTTTTGTTTGAAATTCCACGAACATTCCTGATCAAAAGTGATCGTTTTGCCTAAATTCTCCCTGAAAGTTGTTACCACTTCGTCATAAGCGTAGTGCACCCATTTCGAGTTGAATCAATCATTCTTCCTTCCATGGCCCCGCGTCTTATGCCTCAAATATACACATGTACCGGAAACCGATCCTCGTGATAATACCACAACCTTATCGGAAACGACATCCACATTTGCCTGATCAGCCTCCTTCCGGGACGAAGGACCAAGTTTCCTTATTCATCTCCAAAGCATGTTTCCCTTCCCACTGCCTGTTCTATCATTAATAGCTTCCAATTGCTTACTTATATCTTCCGGTGAAACTTAGTTGGCGCATGTAATAGCTTGCTTTTTTTAGCGTTTAGACAAGAGACTACAATTTTGAAGAAGCGTCGATCACAAGGACTATAAGTAAAGAGCCTTATTCCCGTTGCACGAGGCACTGAAACGAGGTATCCATCAATACGTATATGAGCACAAAACAACACCCTTGACGTTTTTCTGTTACATAGCGTTGTAATGGAACAATTGAGGGAGACAATACTGGTCATAATGAAGTATAGAAGCGCCGTCCCACCGATATGTTGGGGATGATCGCAGGCGTTATACCAGTGTATAGAATTTCTCCTCGGTGAGATCGTGCGGCTCCCACCATATTTGACGCATAAAAAGCACCCGCATAGTATGTATCTCACGCACAAGCAAATTTTTTCGTCTTTCAAACTTGAAGAAGAAGTCTGATTTCATTGTAGAATTTCTGGGATGTGTCGACGGCGTTTTCGAGCGGGGTCAAGTTATCGACCCCCTCCTTGAAGTCCTCGGGACCTCCTCGCTAAAACGACACGGAGAGCCGGTGTGTGTAGGCGTGGTGGAAAAGACCTCTAAAATGAACCTCGGGTCATGGGACCATTTCCCGCAGCCCAAGAATAACAGCCGTTGCCAGTGCGTGTGGAGAGCGGAGTCTTCGAAACGGTCTGGAATAGCTCGACTCTGAAACGGGTCCGTATGTGTGTGTGATGATAGAGATGCCATACAGTCAGGCACCCATGTTAATTAAAACAGTCTTTTCTTGTCAGACATACATAGGCTTAGACCGGTGAGTCGGGCTGAATGACCTCATCAGGCTTGGGAGAATAGAACAATCTAAGATATACACTCCCGGTGACCCAGGTACTCAGTCTAACTAATATCAGCTGGTTGCCTTGTAATCAATGATATGGAACAGTACATGCTACTGTCAAATTTTGGACAGAGGGCTAGCGTTTGGTAGCCTCGTTTTCTGATGAACTCGATTTGACCCTGAGGGTGGCAGCGGCTGACTGAGGGAACTTTTCCCACCGTGTTACACACAACCCGTTCTATTTTTAGAAGCTTCAAGTTCAAGTCGGCCTGCGTCGCCACTGGGTATATCGGTGGGCGTCATGATGCGATGTTCATAAGACACCATGACTATTGGTACGCCGCATAGTGTGGGCAAGGGTGTTGGGCGTTGAATGGTGGTAGGATGAATGGGTATTAAAACCAATCATTTCCGAGGAATTAAAACCTGACGCGCCGGAACGAAGAACTTTCACTTTCATACCGTCAGATGAAGAGTCTGCCCATCCTGCCAGCAGCCAGACGACAGGGTGATCGGGTTGAGTATCCATGGGATAGATATCGTCCGTTATTCGCTGGCAACTTGAAGAAGTTCCAGAGATCGTGAAATTTATCGACGGAACAACAGTTGAGATTCATCAAATTCTAGCTTTGGTGTTCGGAGTGAAGGCGCCTGCGAGAAACGCTTGAACACATTCTCCAACGTTTGGTCGTGAGCGCAGAGAGAAGTTGCCCTTGCCACACCGTATGTCTGTCGGGATGTACTTATCAGCAAAGACAGGTCAAATGCTCTATCGACTGTCACTATGCCCTATGCCGCTGTGTGCATGTCCACATCAAAAGAAGAAAAAGAAAAAGAAAAAAAAGACGTCAGAAAAGGTGTTCTAGTCCAAAAACTCCAGAAATTTCCCCGAGCCAGAGTACGGATATCAGAATCGGCAAGAAACGGGGGGGAATTATCTATCTAAATAAATCTATCCAGCAAGCCTACGAGAATACGGGAGGTGGGAAGCGCAGCGTTTTCTCACTGTCTCCAGTCCGAGTCCGAGTCTGGGCGGAATTCGCAGGTGGATGTGATTTTTTTTTTCCCCCTCAGCCGAGAGGAAGAAAATATAATATAACCACATTTGAATCGAGCATGTTACGACCTGACTGTACCCAGTGCACCGCTGGCAAATTTAAATTTCCAAGGAGTTGATGTGGAAGCTTTTGGGGGACGGTGTTGCGGTGAGTGTAAAGCTTTCGGCGCGGCGAGCGCGTTCAAGCAAGCAAGCGGGCCATGTAATCCGAGCGATTTTCAGTTCATGCCCGGATTTTTCGAAGAATGTGCGTAGTGAATATATACATATACAGCCTGTCTGTACGCGGGATTATTTTTTCTTGTTGGTACCTCGCTCGTAGGCACTATCGATCATCGGGTCGTTCGATGATATCAGTGGCTGGCGCGGGAGGTATAGACGATAACGAACATCCCCCCCTTGGCGTCGTCCGGGTCCCACCGGCGATGGCCGCCAGAGAGCGTGTCCGTCCTCATGATCATCGTCCTTTCTTCTGAATTCTCTTCAATGGTCATTGGTCTGAGAGAGGTCGCACGCGCACGCGCTGCGCGCGCGCTCGAGGCGGTAGAATTAGTGCATCTGTTCTTCTTTCTTCGAACGCAATAATCGATTACTCTCGCTTCTGAACCTCATCACATATTCAAGCGAGTAGTTCTCGGTGAAACGTGGATACATTATTGCTTCTCGGCTTTGATGAGAGCGAAGAACGGGGGAAAGTTGGGCAACTCAAAACAGTTACTGTAACAAACAATGAGTGAGGCGAGCGAGTGTACCTTGCATGCAGGGATGGGTCTTATGCACTGCACGTCACCCCAAATTGTGTAAAGATCAGTCTGGTCTCTCTGATACGTGACGATTTGTACCTGATGTCTTGTAGGGAATGTCAGTTCGATACTATCTACATATGTATGTATTACGATGCACGTTTATACTTAGCTGGTGAATGGGGACTCGAGGGATTACAAGGTCAACATATTGTCGTCAAGGAAATCAATAGGTTTTCAAGTTTGAAAGGTGGCCTTGTTCTCGGACAAGGATGTTGAAATAAATGGGCCCGCAAGTCAGACTAGAAGGTACATACATAGGCAAGGATGGGAAAAAAAGGCGTCATTGAATTCCGGCTCATGAGGCCGTTCGGCAGAACTTCATTTTCCAAAAGGGGGAACCGTCGCAGATGATGGGAGGGAGTGAATGGGGCATGGGTGAGAGAGTAAAGTCAAAGGGCTTCAGAAGAAGGAAGTCCGAGACATGTGCTCTCGATTATCAGCTCATCATTATCTTCTTGTGGGGGAGGGAGGGAACTGCTGATTACTTGCTTATTATTTGTGGGTAGCTATGAGACTTCGACTGGAGGTTTAATAGATTAGCAGTGGATTTGTTTAGATTTGAATGGGAATGAAGTATAAGTAAGCGAGGATAAGGCAGGTTCAATAGGTGGCGGTTTTGATGGCGAGAAAAAATAAAGGCAGTCTAGTTTTCTGGACAAGACGGGAGGACTGTTTGGATGACGTGGGACGTCAAGCCGATAATTCCTGGACACTATGACCTGACTTACGATGCTGATGCTCGCCACCTGTTCCTTCCTAGGCCTCGTGCAAAGTACGTTGGTGTTTCCCGAAGGCCTCGAGGCAGGCGCATCGTACAAGGAGTCGCGCGTTTCGCCCTTGTTCCAATTGATGCGAATTATTCACTTGCGGTGTATGTATAATCATGGGAAGATAAAGATAATCTGTCGTCGGTTATCCCAAGCGAATGAAAAGACAAATGAAACCAAATAAACCCTGTATACTCCGGACTCCGGAGGCAAATATCAGGGCGCGAGTCCTAATTTGGGACATGAACCGAAAAAATGAGGTGAAGAGCAAACGACGACGAACGATGAAAAAAGCAGTAGAGATGGGTTTATTCGATCGAAATTGTGGACGAGTATGGACACCAGCGAGGTCCGGGGATAGGAGGAGGAGGGGGAGGAGGAAAAGCAGACCGATTGCGGAGGATAATTCCATTCTAGTGGTAGTGTCCGGATAGGGACAGATCTCAATCCCGATCTTGATCAATTGCAGGGCTCGATTAGTTTTGTAAAGGTGAAGGTTATAAGGGAGCCCTAGTCTGGGGACCTCGTGTTAAAATCTCGCGACACCTATCCCGCCCTTCTCAATTCGCTTCCCCCAGTCCTTTTCTACTTCTTTCCCGCCAAAGTTCATCCTTGCCCGTTGCTCCCGTTCCCTTCCCAAGTTCAGAGATGCCTGCAGAGAGATCGAAACCATTGAAACGCTCGGCGTCGGCTGGTATGTTCTATTCTTCCACTGACTTCTACCACGTTGACACCTGAGCGCCTACAGGCAATCAGTTTGTCTGGACATCCACCGCTGAGCCCACAACCGGCTCGGAAGTTTCGTTATCCTCCCCCGTGTCCTCATGGACCATGGCAAATGAGCCACCTCCTCTCATCGATAACGTCTCCGAGTTCATCATGTTCCCGACTCCGGACGATTCGGCCTCTGCACCGAAACGGCAACCGCATTCGAAGAAGAAACCCTCGAACCACATCCCCCGCCCTCCCAACGCGTTCATCCTTTTCCGATCTGCCTTCGTCAAGGACCAGCATGTTTCAACCGCTGTCGAGACGAATCACTCCACCCTCTCCAAGATCATCGGTATGTACTGGCAGAAACTCTCGGAGGATGAACGCCAGATCTGGCACGAAAAGGCCAAGTTCGAGCTCGAGGAGCACAAACGCAAGTTCCCCAAGTACTCCTTCAAACCCGTCCAGGCGAAAACGAAGGGCGCGCCGACCGAGAAGCGGAAGGTGCGCGAGGTCGAACCGAAGGACATCAAGCGCTGCGCCAAGATAGCCCAGCTGATGGCCGAAGGCAAGAAAGGCGACGAGCTGAACGCAGCGGTAGAGGAATTCGACAAACACCACGTCCCCGAGATCATCACCCGCTTCGAGGCGCCGATCACCGCCCATGCCTTCCGTCGCTCGTCTTCGGTGCCCATACCAGACACAGAGAAGTCTCGCACCAGTCAGTCCTTCCTTCAACCCGTCGAAACCTCCCCATCAAGCCCCCGCAAGCGATGCACTTCAACCAAGCGCTCGTCCCCTCCCGACGTTCTGACGCCGAACATGCCGTCAATAAGTGGAAGCGCTTATACTGCGTTGGACCTACAGGCCACAGCGTTGATGAAGGAAGAGCCCCTTTTCGTACGTCTAACTTTTCTTTTCCACCCTTAACTTTTTGTCTACGCCTTCGTTTCCCGAGTCTGGTTTCGAACCCTTGGACTGACTTCGCCCCATAACAGAGCTTTGAGAACTTCTCGTTCGACAACGTTGCCACTCCCTCTCCCTCGTTTGCTTGCGATCCTATGTCCGCTGGTCTTAGCATCGACACTTCCTTCGCGGAGGAATGGGTATCAAATCCTCCCTCACCAATGTCGCCCTCCAGTCCTACCTACATGATGAGCCCCAGTCCCGCCTTCAGCTCTCCTGCGACCCCCACGTACTCAGGAAGCTTCGATTCTGTGGAACACGACCTTGATGCACCATTTGACACCTTCACCCAAGAGTTCCCTCTGTTCCCCCAGTCCGGTGGCGTCTCGCACCACGGTGCAGGTATGTGCGGCAGCAGCGGCGTCGACAACATTGCCTTTCCCTCATTCGATGGTGCCGGAGTCTATACTCCTTATGAAGCTCTCCCCCAACAAGACCAGTATCACTGCCAACCGTACGCCCAACACTCTTTACATCAGCAGCAGGCCACTCCTTTAGGCTATTTCGACTTCGATTTCTCGGCGTTCGTCAATTCGGTCCCACAGTATGCCATGTAAATTTTTTTTTGTGCATGGGACTCTCACTTCTGAACGCGAATTACTTTCCCCTACGCCCTAATTTCGAAGAAGGGGATATCATATTGTATTCTCGCGCGCTCTATTCCCTCCCTCTTCATACACGTTTTCAAAGTTCTATCCTTCACCCTCTATTCATTGAAACGGTCCAACTATTTATCCTCGGGGTTCTTGTTGTTCATTTTTTCATTATTCTCTATGTATGTATTACCATCTCTCCCTTCCTTTCATTTCACGTTTTCCCTCTCATTACCTACATGGCCTGCCCAGTGCGGGCCTAGAAACTCTCACAGCGACCAGTAACGCCGCTCTCCCTCCCACTTTTTTTTCCCTCCCCCATCAGAATTTTCCTTTTTACCTTTCCGTTTTGCGCACCTGCTGTCAATCATGTGGCCTTTGCTCCCCCGGCCCGTTTCCCCGGCCCCCCCCCAAATCCAACTCTGTTTCGAACTTTCGAAATTCCACACGCTCCCTCCCTTCCCATCACCCTTGTATTTTTATCTCTCTCGTTCTCTCGTTCTCTTATTTATTTTTTTCCTCCCTCGCGCACCCACACCCACCTGTGTCCGAAGTTGCTCGAAGAGCGGCGGTGTAGTCGGTCATGCGTCATGCTCTTCGGATTATACCCGGCTGACCTTGACAGGAAAAAACGAGGAGCGCGCGCTCTGATTCTGATAACCGAGCGTCCTTGTTTTTTTTTTTTTTTTTTTTTTTTTTGGCCTCTTATCTCACGACCTTTTTCCCGGGCCAGCCAAGCCTCTCTCTTTCTCTCTCTCTCTACTACGCACGGCCACGCTACCCTTCGGGCGCTCATCTCATCCTTTCTTGAATATCTCAACCCCCCCACCCCCCCTCCAGTCCTCCTTCAACTCCTGCCTGCGGCCGCGGCAGCCTCACTCACGACTCTCACTCTCGGATTTGGATTTTGTTGTTGTTGTGCTTGTATCTGTAC
>JAHXRV010001238.1:0-45127 GCA_019904355.1 Psilocybe tampanensis | reverse complement strand
ATGGAATGAATATTGTAAAAATTACCATATTTGGAAATTACTTTTACCTGTATCTCGCAAAATTACATTTTATCAATAAATATTTCCCTGTTTCTGCGCAAAACAGGTATCGACCTGGGCAGTGCGGGTCATGTTGCGAATTTCAACGAGTTGTCACTCTTCGTCAACCCCTTGTGTCATCCCAAGAGAGCTGGAACAATTTTATTATGTACATGGTAAGCGCTACACATCTGTTCGCATTGACTCCGGAGGCGGCTGTTGCATGGCTTAGTGGGCGTCAATGAAGCGATGGATCATGGAAGACGGAGCGGGAGAATGGGACAACATGTAAGTACTACCCTAAATAAACGCTCCTGGGAGGCGACCGAGATATCGTGAACACAGCTCTCAGCAGCTTAAGTAGAATACTACCACCAACTCATCACCGATTCGGTGAGCGCCAACAAATAATTCCCCGGCATTCCAAGGTTTCGATGGTATGGAGCGGGTGATTCTTGTCCTACAACACACGATCCCCTATCACACTCGTCATGTATCAGCTCTAACTGGCACGCATTTCAATATACACTATCAAGTGAAAGCATATCTCACGAGTGAATATAAGTTAGCCCCTGTTATCCGAAACACGCCTTCCACTGACTGATTTTTGTGGATGTTGCTTGAACTCAAACGAAGACGAAGACGAAGACTCCAAGTCGGGGCCTCGAGCTGGGCTATGTCTTCGGAATGTGACGAGATTTCGACTGAAACTACTGAACCTTGAACCTTGAAGCTCAACGACCTGAAATTGGTTTTATACCAGTTGTTCTGGAACGACTTGAGCGCGGGGAGCGACCCTGACCCTGACCCTCAGCCGGTCAGCCCGCGATGAACCAGTAAACGTATATGTAGTACTTGCTTCTTAAACTATCGATACCTGGAACGAGCCATAGTAAAGTATAATCATTTTCGGAATACAAGTACAAGTACAGATACATCCAACGCGGCACACCCAATCATCCGTCCTTAAACACCCCTCTCACCCTCTCACTCATTCACTCACCTCAAAACACACCGAAATAGGCCATATACCCAATATCCTCCTGCTGCGTGCCATTCTGCGGCTCGAAAAACACGACCTTGTCGAAAGCGTCGCTGAGATACCAGTTGTACGCATGGGCACCGCCGTGGTCGTTGGTGCCGAACATGATCCCGAAGAGGATGGCGAAGTCCTGTCAGTCGAGTGGGAGATGTGCGTTAGATGCATAAGGTGTGGGCGGGAAGGGAGGGAGGGAGGGAGGGAGGGAAGGAGAGAGACGGACATCACCGCGCAGATAATTCGTACCCCACTTGGCCACCTCTGCTTTGGCTACAAATGCGAAATCGTCGCCTATAGGTGACCCATTATTCAACGTTGAACCAAATATGCAAGGAGATCAAGTCAGAATTTTTCCGCTACACAACGAAACCTGAAATTTGAAAGAGACGTACAATCGAATATCTCTTCTCGCCACTCGGTCGTCTTCAACTTCGTGCCGTTGTATATATCATCACGGATGCTCTGAGGCAGGGTGATGTACCTGTTCATTCAAGAAACGAGAACGTAAGCTACCAGTACCAGTACCAACGTCACTGACAAAAAAAAGTGAAAAGTGACTTACAACCCATCGGCACAGAAGCTCTTGAAGATCACCTGCTGGATATACGGATTCTGCCTGAGCAGTGCGGTGATCTCGTGTCCTGCGCGACTGATCCGCTTGAACGTCCATTGTTGGGTGAGCGTGTCTTTGATTTCCCATGCGTGGATCGTTGCGTCTGTTGATTTTATTAGAGCGATCAAATCTGGCAACGTGCACGACAGCACGGACGCGGAGGAGGAGGTGGAGGAGCTGGGGAACGAGAAAGGAACGTACCAGGCTCGAGGTTCCGGTCCTTGATATCGAGATAGGTCCCCCCCGCTACGTTTTGAATCCTGTTTATCACAAAGAAGAAGAAGGAGTCAACCAAAAGAACCCTCATCCTCTCGTCCACCCAACCACGACGAACAAAAAAAAAAAAAAAAACACCCCGCACCTATAGTTATCCCCCGCCACCGGAACGATCTTCCACTGCTGGTTCCCCGCATTCTTCGGCTGAGCCTTCCTCCACCCCTGGACCTTGGTCCCGTTACTCTTCTTCCCGTCGCTCAAGTCCAAGTACGTGCCTCCGCGCAGGTTGCGGAACGTGTAGCAGTCCCGCTGGCCGGGGACTTCGGAGATGAGCCATTGTTGGTTGAACCCGCGCAGGTCGGGGGTGTGGTCGGTGAAGTTGTGGATGGCGGTGCCGTTGTTTGGGGAGCCTGCCAGTGTAGGGCGTGGGGGTGCGCAGGTGAGCAACAAGGTTGTAGGTAGGTGAGGTTTTGGACTCTGGAGAGGAGAGATAGAGGCGTACCGTCGACGAGGTCGATCACGTTGTTTGGGGCAGCGCCGCTATGGATCACATAGATGTTATTTGGGACGAACGCCATATTTCGTCCGTTCGCTTTAGTAAGTAACTTTTAGATTTCGATATAAAAAAAGGCGTAAGCAAGTTAAGGACAAGAAGAAGAACAAGGGAAATAGCGTACCAGTGGGCGTTTAAATATTTGGACCACCAACGAGGTAGGTGGACATAAGGTGCACGTTATATTTAGACCTGGCATGTCCTGGACGATGAGTCTAGGATCCACGGTCTTGGTCGGGTCGGGTCGGTCGTGGTCCACTGTCCACTGTCAAGATTTTCGAGCGCCCTGGAAGGTCTGCGAAATCGCATTTTTGTCTGGAACGTTGTAGGTGTTAATAATCAGTCTGGTTGGCATCTGACATCGATCGCGGCCTTGACAGTGAAAGACGCTTCCCCGGTTATGCTAGTATTTGGTAGAAGTTCCTGGTCGAAACGTGATCAGAGGTACATACAAAATGAATGGTTGTGATGAGGAAATGCGACCTAAAGGCACGAGCTTCGAGTCCCTTCAAGTTGCGTCTCGCTGTGAGTGTGGCCCACCGCGGACTCCGAGCAAGTGGAAGCGAATCCGCATCTTTGTCTCCTTCTCTTAAACTGAACTTGGGAGTAGGACGGCTGTATGCCGAGGTCATGGTGAGTACATTGTATGAGTATATGCATATGCGGATGGGAGATGGGTCCGAGACGATTGATGCCAGCGGAGACGAGTCTGCGAGGTGTCCAAGTCTGAATCATCGAGGAACTGAGCGGTGTTGAATGACGTCTAAGAGAATGGGTGCCTGAGAGCTTGAACGAGAGTCTAGATATGAGTGACCACCACGCTATCATACTGTTGTACGAGGTTGACGTTCAAAATTATGAATATTCAACTTCATCATGATCAGGAGAGGAGACGAGTTGGAGAAGGCCGCTAGGACCACTTGAGGACCACTGTGGCCAACGTGACATAGCGATGGGAAAATGATTGCATAACCATCAATCCCGGCAGCCAACGTGAACGTCAACATCCCTCAACCACATACATACTCGACAGCGCGAGCACTAGCGCTTGAGCTTGAGCTCGTATTAAGCACTCAAAAATTGTGTCCATCATTGAAGTATGTCAGTCAATACATCTCTGAAGCGTCGCATATCACGTCGTATTGCTGGAGTACGTAGAGAGATCTGGATGACATGGAAGATCATAACAGGGTACGGCTGTGTCTTTTTTTCAGTTCGCCGTTACGCCAGGGTCGATATTGAATGGTTCCCTTTTGTTTCCAAGCGTTCCTCATCCATAGCTCATGATTTGGAGACTCATCTGGCCTACTAGTATCCTCTGGAGGGACAGACTCCCAACGCTCCTCGACCCACAAGAGATCAACGAAAAACCCCGCGCTCGTCCACCGACGATACTACGTGGACGATAACGATCGTTTACTCCGGGCATGGCCCATCTTCCAATTCCGTGACATCCCGCTTCGGTCGCTCTACCCGTCTACACGACATCCTCTGCGCGGACAAGGCGACTATGTACTTCTGGCGCTGACCCCACTGGCGTATCAAAGACATACCGGACCCGAAGGACCCCAACCCCATTCGCTATGCCGATCCTTACGTCCCTCGTCGAAAAATGGTCGATGCTCGGAATCGGAAGATCAGCCTTGGCCTGCGCCGGGGAGTGCGTGTGGGAACGAAGGAGCAGGATAGTAGTGTTGTTCGGGATCCTTGTGGGTGTTCTTGGGTTGATATTTGGCCACCGTCCCTGCCTTTATCATCTTCACGGGTGGTGGAGCATACGCGAGCAAACGATACAGCTCAGCAGGTTCTGTTCGAACGTGATGTGGCCAACGATTAAAACTGGTATAAAACTTTCCGAATTGCGTTTAGTTTGGATCCTAACAAGCCGTAGGAGGAGGTTCCGGACTGGGCTTCGGCGGTTCCACCGTTGGAGGAGCATGTCTCGTTTTTGAAAAACACAACATGTAGTGCAAAACCATCGTATGCTTTCAAGAAGCGCAATATCAGTGCGAATTCGCTCCAGCTGCGGAATATATAACTATTCGTTGTCATCCCAATATGGTTTATACAACCACACCCGCATGAGGCAGATGGGACAGGGGGGGAGAGGTGACCGGGACCCTCCGATACAGCAGCGCTGTGATGACATTATCGCTGTTGAACGTTGAACACGTACATTGCTCTCACTGGGTCCTCGCCCAAGGGCCACCGGCGTCAGTACCTTCCCTTTCACCTGCCCTCTCCTCCACCCCACTATCCTCCACTCTGCGGTCTGCTGCAACTTGCAAGAGCGCTAGCGTAACAGAGAACTGGGACGATGTGAGGAGCATCTGGAGACGGGCGTCTACATTAGGCATAAGCATTGAAATTTTGAAAACCAAATGACTGTCAGTCACCTCGCGATGATGAAGCGCATCGGCAAACGTAAGATGTTGAGTGGAGGGAAGCATGGGCATATATCCCTAAATACATACATATCTGCGCAATAGTTTTATCGGAACGGCTTCAGTTTGGTTCGAGTGCATCACTGGAAACTCCAACTCGGGACTCACATGAGAGGTGCGCGCACCGAGTGGTGCGATTCGCCAAAAAGTGAGCATAATATGAAGGTCCAAAAGTTACATTTGTGTAAACTGAGACACATGTCGGGGGTGTTGGGCCTTTGCGGCATGGTCCATGGAGAGCAAACTCTCGAGACCGTGGGGTGATTGGCTCGAGAGACAGAGAAAGAGGATATTCAGAGAGAAATGAATGGGGTGCACTCAGCTGGACACGTTCCCCACTCCCCCCGTTATTTCTCTCTTAATTCCACGCTCACGCTCATGCCCACGCGAATGTCATTGCAGCCTCAACAATGTTCAACGTTCAACTCTCATTTCCACGTACTCACATTGGTCCCAACGCCCGAGTCGGGGGAGTCGAGATTGAGTCGACTCGTCGAGACTTGAGGAGTCGGCCTGGGGTAGCTGTGTGTGTGTAGTACGGGCGTGGAAAATGGAGGATAATCCCAGGAAAGGGATACGGCGGGTTGACCATTGTTATATGCAGAGTGTTTTTTCTTCAAACCGATGCACGCAGGAGTTCAGGACCTTCCCCACCATTGACCCACTCCCCACTCCTCGTCGACTCGTTGTGGGTCGGTGATGACCGTGCCATCACCGAAAGATAAGATAAAATAGCAGGAGCATAGCCAAAGGCAAACGAAACAACTCGACGACCCCACTTCCAAAAATCTTTTGTATGGCGGTGTGTGGATACAAACGCAAAAACAAACAAAGGCAGATACAATCGCAACATTCATTTCCCAAGAAGGTTAAGCCACTGTAGCCAGCTGCTGTGGCTCTGCGGAAAGATAGTACCGAAGGAGCAGACTCAAGGATCACTAAAAATAGACTTACTTAGCTGTTGAAATCCCGCGTTTTCCTCAAGTTGTCCTCTTGCATTGTCCCGATTTCTACTCGTCCATCTGCTTTATCACATTCTGTCCTTCTTACGCTCTCCGACACCAAGACAAGTGCGTTGAGGACGTCGGCATCACTCTGGGACAATTGCTACCACGGCCCTGGTACACGATGTCGCTGCCTTCCGGCCAAGAAGTTCCTCCTTCATCACCAAGCAATACGTCCGCGTCAAACGCTCAGGCGTCAGCGATTCCGCCTCCCAGCGTCAACATATACTATGTATTCAACCACCCTGTCTACATCAACTCCTTTAATCGTACGAGCAACCAAACCTCGCTGAATCGGTCCTTCAACAACACCACCACGACACACCATCTTCCCTCTACGGACTCTGAACCGGACAGTGAAGGTGGAGCATTTCATGTAGTGTCTCGGGATATTTCTCCATCTAATCCATTATTCTTCTCTCCAGATAGTCTCGAGTCCCCCATCCCCGTGTCGATCTTACCGGTGCAAGACCGGACCGGACCTGCAAGCACGGCCATCCCATGTACGTTCACTGCTCGAGATACCGTATTTTCCGTGCAGGGTCTAATGTGTTCAACACTACTTATAGCATCAGCTGCACCCATTCCAAGTACCCCAGCGTTTATAAAGATTCGAGCGGCCATATCCAAATTTCTGGGATGGATCTCTTCGTTCATCATCTATTTCGTTCGTCAATCCAGACTCTCGTGAAGGACGTAGTAGTAATCACTTGATTCTTACGCATCATCAAAAAAGGAGTTTCATTACAGGGACTTGGATCAAAGGAATACATTTGCATACAATTATAACAGGACAATGCGATGATTCATATACTTAGATAGCCCTAGAAACTCTACAATAATTCTGGTCCGTGTAATGAATTGATTGATTACGTGGGCCTGGAATTATTCCTGACATTGTACGCCTTTCTTGACCTTACAAGGGATTTTAGGGTTTGTCATGGAATTTCATTGGGTATGTAAAACGGCGACCTTTTTGACGATGCATTGGTTCCATTTCCCTGAATCACCACGATGGATTCAACATGATTGTGGATGGGATTTGTAATGTGGGCGTACCATTTCAGGGTTCCTTTCGACGCCCAGCGCTTGGGCTGCATCAAATACAATCGGCTGGGTTGCCGTCCAGTAAGTAGGATAAGCCTTCTTGATCGGCCCTTTCAAGTTGTGAGAATAAAAGAAGTGGGTTGATGAGAATATTCTTCCAAAGCACAGCCTGGTTGACGATACCTGAGGTTCCATGATACTCGAGTTCAGGTTTGGCAGCATATAACTTTTCGTCAGACGGAGAAAGACCGCTGGGGTATGCAGTTTCGCTCTGGTAAGAGTTTGTTTCAGTTGGTAAGACGATTGAGTTGGTGAAGAAGGTAACATACCTTTTTCATGTACCCAAGTAGAGAGGACCAATTCCATCCCTTATTTCCGAGCCTCTCAAGAGCGTCGAGCTCCTCCTTGGCAGGCCGAAACATCCCCAAGAAATTATTCTGGAGTGGACGAGGTTATTCATAATGACTGATGCGCTCGTCAGCAGTAAAATGGTGATCCTTACGGCGGATGATCCCCCAAGTCCTTTCCCTCGAGGTTGTAGAACAGATCTTCCTCCAATCCGAGGCTGTGGGACTGACAAGAAGGTCCAATCGTACAGAGGATTTGCTATGGTTCGTCCAATAAATCCTAGATAAAACTCAGAAAGAAATTCAGAACAACAGGAGGGCTATCTAACCTGGAATATCAATTTCGGGGACGTTGACATTGTGTGCACCAGCTTCAATTACCCCAACGGTGACATTTTGAGCTTCGCTCAACCTGTTGTTACACAAGTCAGTAAAGACTTTACAGTATAGCCTGGCGAATAAAGAGGTACTTGACCTTGCAGCTACGGTGAGGCCTGCTGTTCCTCCACCAACGACAAGATAGTCAAATTGAGTTGACTTGAACGTTTCGACAGAGACAATGGGCATTCCGAAATCGAGGGAACCGACCCCCCTTTCGAGGGTGGCTATATAGGTCGTGCGCGTGAACGTTGCCAGTATTAATAGCAAGATACTATGTATATCAAGAACCCATTGGTTGGCTCTGGGAAGCCAACTATAGACTGAACAAAGATGATGAAATGCATCTTCAGAAATGCCGGCGCTATTATGTGGTGGTGAGGAAACAAGGCATGTTCATTGATTCAATAATTGTGACGCGGGTTGCGGCGGAGTTTTAAATTCCCGGAACAATATCGGGCCGAACCAGAATAACTACAATGAGAACAAAATCAAAGGGAATATTCGAAAGTTTTAGATTTGTTTCTGTGCAAGAAACTTAAATGGATAAACACTTTTCTCTCCAATAATGGGGTCTTGATCATCAATGGAAGGAAAGACACCGTAATAGATCTGAGCCCGTCGGCTTCCTGGGGAATTGACTCGGCGCCAGCTAAGCTTCTCCTGTCCAATCAGACCAAGATACATACTAAGACCGTCCACTTGCTAGGCAGAATCCAGGCAGAGCCTCTCGATCCTTCTCGCAGTAATGCGGTCCCCATTTCTATTCGTGTCTCTTGAGCGTTGGGAAGCGTATGTTCAACACAATTTCTCCATTTCGGACGTCTGAATCGGCATTTCGGCATCGCTAATCTCGCTGAACGACTTTGAAATTTGAGGCCTTGAGGTGTCGAACCTCCCCGGATTTTTGGATTAATCTTGTAGACAATCCTGGACTTTGAAGATCTCCTATATCTATCCTTTTTATCGAAACTCGAGGTGCTTTGCTCTTCATACTCTGTGGATGCTGGTTCCTGGACCGCATCTTAGCTAAAAATAGACAAGTCCTTGATGCACAACATACCTCTCTTTTTGTTCAGCTGAACGAAGGTGGGACTAACGTCAGTTGCGCAAGATACAGGGTACCCAGTTCCGGGTCTATGTTTATAGTCATAGTATATAGTTTAACAATAAATAGTCTCTGATTTTTGTTCTTGTTTTTGTTTCTTTTGATTGTTCAATCTTTGCCTTGTCGGTTCGAGGCAGGAAGCGTCTCCTACTAACACCATTGACAAGAGGAAGAGTTAGGCTGACTTGGGATATTCATGCTCAATTGTCGATGTTCATCATTGACCATGGTACCGCGTCAATAGCTCGTTGTAATGGTAGGACTCAGGAGGGAAAGTTCGAAGGAGTCTCTGAGATAGGCCTCTAGACGATCGAAAAGCCATTGACTTCAGATCTTCCAACCCATAACTTCCAGGCTGGCCAAATTAAATTCTGAGTAACGGTGGCCAACCCTGACAAGGACAAGGCAGGTCCACCAATGAAGTTGGTTCATACCAAGTATCCCATATCACTATTAGAGTTGTTGTTGTCGACTCTCTTTTGTTTTTGTGTCGTAAATTACGGCATCACACTGGCAGTGAATATTGAATCCTCATGTCGTTTTGGTCCCCAGGCGCTCCAACCTCTATTGACCGTCGTCAACGTCGTGTACAATTCCTCGAAGATGTTTTTCGGGACTCATGATCAGGGGTTGATTCCCTCTCGGTTCCGTGATATTTGTCTTTTCACCTTTTGTCTAACGATATGGTTGTCAAGGTTAAGAGCGGGTCGGTATGCTTCGACTAAGCGCTGGAGAGCATCGGACAGCTATATATAAGGGCCAATGTTTTTACTTCACAACCACATTCATCCCCCTTTTCATATTCTAGAGGCTCTACCTGGGTGTAGGCCGCGCCATTTTTTGTTCTTTTTTTCTCAACTTTCTATTCCCTTTCCATCTTGTTTCCATCTTTTTGCTGTCTCACTGCCGAAGGCCAACTTTAATATCCACCTTTAATATCCACTTAGAACTTTGCACATCTCTCGAAGTTTCTCTAATGCTTTATAACGTTCCAACCACGATCCCCAGCATCCATTACGCTCCTTACAGTTACTCCGAATTCCTATCACACCCTTCCTCCAAACACCAGCACCGCACTACCCAAAAGAGAGCCCCAGTCATCCCTCCCCGGAACACGAACCTTTACGACCAATCATACAACTGTGATCTCCTCCGTGCAAAATGTCGTCTTCTAAACCTCATCAGGCAAAATAAACTAGCCTCGCTCCCTGTTGGATTCCCCTTCCACTGCGTCTCGGATTATGGTTCACCCACTTCTGCGAGGATATCGCATGAGTCTTACCAATTCAGAGAGTTGTTTTATGTTAGCAACCATGTGGATGGCATATCAGACGAGCGTGAGCCGAGACTTCAAGAAGCCACCTTCGTTTTCAATTCGCCAGAGAGAGTGGAAAACGGGAACATGTCTTGGCGGATTTACCTCTCTGCACGAGGGTCGGAAATTCGCAGCAGAGATTCACCAAGTAAGTTGCGTTGGATGGGCAAATCTGGCCAAGCTCCTTTCGTCATATTCACCGTTTTGACTTTCTTCTTTCTGCTTAGAGCCTATCTGTTTAGCACATGTAGAATGCCCAGCCATGATCTTCGAGACATCATTCGGCATCGATCTCTCTACGAATCCTTTAATCGTCCTCAAAGCTCTCGCCATTTCCATTGAGCGGGGAACCTCCCTCTCATTCCATATCGTCAAAAAGAACTCGGCGAAGTTTTTTTCTTCCTATTCCTGGGATGATACTTGTTATCTTCCTGGAGAGGTTGTGCTTATGGAGACGGATAGAAAAGGACGACCAGCAGCTGTTTTGTCTGTGGAATCGGATTTCTAAGTTCTTTGTTCATTCCACTTGGGTTTCTCTTTCGTTTCTTCAATACATCTTCACATCTTCATTTTCTCCACTGAGTTAGCAAACTTGTGACTGACCATCACGCGTCCCGGCGCTTAATTCAAATAAACTGCAAGTCCTATTCCAACGTCCCCACTAGTCAGGCTCAAAGCATTATGAATTGAAATTTGATCATGATATAATAGCGTGTCGTATGTTTTTCGGCCCGGCCTGAATTGACCGACAGACGATTGCCGGAATTCTCTCATGATCACTGGCAAAGTCACGACCTGTTCATTAGATAAATAATTTATGCCAATTCTTGGTTTCGTTCTCTCATGCCGCCTTGAGTCCTCTGATAAATGACCGCCCATATCAACTTCAATTCTCATCGACATGCTTAGAAGGTCTTTCTTCCTTCCCCTCCTGGTCTTCAGTGCCTGCGGTTTACTGTTCCTACTATCTCTGAGAATCCCGTTGTTTATACGTTCCCCAAACCTTCCCAATAGCTCCACTATGTCCAGGCCCGTTGATATCACCACCGGCGAGATACCGTTCCATATCCCAGCAGCAGGGAAGCCCTGTGTGACCTGGTACAAGCTCTTCGGGAATCTCACCCCCAAGACCCGCCCACTCGTCGCCCTGCACGGCGGTCCAGGCGCGAGCTCCGATTACCTCGCCATCCTCTCGTCCATCACCCAATCGCACGGTATCCCACTCGTCATCTACGACCAGATCGGCAACGGTCTCTCCACCCATCTCCCTGAGAAAAACGGCGACGACTCCTTTTGGACCGTGCAGTTGTTCATAGACGAGCTGAACAACCTCCTTGAGCATCTTGGCATCGCGGATAACTATGACCTGCTCGGACATTCCTGGGGTGGGATGTTGGCTGCTTCGTTTGCTGTGAACCAGCCAAAGGGACTGAAGCACCTCATCCTTGCGTCTTCCCCCGCTGACATGGGTGTAGCGTCGGATGAGATGAATAGGCTGAGGGCACTTCTGCCACAGGAGGTCCAGGATGTGTTGGATAGATGTGAGAGGGATGGGACGACGGATAGCAAGGAGTATAAGGACGCATCCGATGTTTTCTATTCACGACATGTGTGTAGGCTTGACCCAATGCCCGAGCCGTTGGCAGAAGGCTTCGCGTGGATTGATAGAGATCCGACAGTTTATGGTACTATGTGCGTTGTTTTCCTTTTTCTTTTGTCCTCCAGACTTCTGCGACCATACTATCATTGCATCTGTCACCGTTGATATCCTTCCATGTCGAGATCTGACTAGTTTTGACCTGAACTTAATAGGAATGGCCCTTCCGAGTTCAAAATCGTAGGCTCGTTGCGTACTTGGTCTGTCCACAAGGACGCACACAAGATTAATGTCCCAACCCTTCTGACCAACGGTCACTACGACGAGGTCACGGATGTCGCAGTAGGCCAGTTCTTCGACACGATACCCGACGTCAAATGGGTCAAATTCGCGGTGAGTCCTATGTAGCCAGCTTGGATAACTCTTCTGCCAGTGGGCCATAACTCATGCTAATACGATGGATAGGAATCGTCACACGTCTCTCATTTTGAAGAAGAGGAGAAGTATATGAAGACCCTCACCCAATTCTTGACGTCTTAAGGGGTCTTGAAAGGTTTCGAAAGATGCCAGAGCTTGGTCGATTGTTGCAAAGTGGTTTAGGAACTTTCACAAGAAGAAAGATAAATTAGTAATTTATTTCCATTCCGCGAGGTGCGCCCCGCGTCTTGACGATTTCTTGGGACCTATTTGTTTTCATGTGTCGAATAAGATGAATGGAGGAGCACATTGCTCAATGATGAATGCCGCTCTTTCTTTCCTTTCAGATCTTCCACTCTTTAAAAAAAAGAAACAAAATGCATCAATCTATTCGAGAAACAACAACAACAAAGTTAAACCAGTATTTTAGTTCAACCCCAGCGTGTTTTCTGTCTGTCTCTGGCCACAGGTGCAGACGCAGAAGAACTACCACCACCAAAAGCGGGTACGCCGTAAGGTTGGAAACGGCTCTTTCGTGGTGGGGCAGCCTGAGCCCTGTCCCGATCTCTTGACGTGGCAGAGGAGGATGAGGAAGCGAAATCGATATGACTTCGTTTGCCGGAAGTTTGAGCTGCAGCTTGCTTCTCTGAACGCTCCTTCTGAGCGTCGGCTTTGAATTGACGGACCCAGGAGTTGCAGCCCGCAGGATGGAATAGGATGGTGGCAGGGGCGTGCAGCATGCAAAGGATAAGATGCGAGAGAAATGGCGATGACCCCAGGGCGTTTTGGTTGGGAGTAGTGATGAAACAGTCATCAGGCGATGAGGTGGGATGGAAAGCAGAGGACCATGATGGAACGCAAAGAAGCAGCAAAAAAAGGGAAAAAAACAAAATGGCATGAACGGGGTTCTTCGTGAAGATCAAAGGGCAGACATACCGATTTGACTTGCGAACCAATCAGGTTTGACGTTTTCTGGGTCCCATATGTCCTTGGGGAAGTTTGTCGTCCGTTCGTCGACGTCCACCCAGTTCACAAGTTGCGTGTATAGATGAGGGTTCCGGAAAGATCGATTTGACATGAGTGAATCGTTGTAATGTTTTGGGTTCGTAGGGTCGCGTTTCAAAGCCGAAAAGCGGGCGAATTGTGTCTATGGGTGTTGGTTGATCATGTCAACGCGATTTTACAGATACAATGATATCTCATGGGCTTACCTGTAATGCAGGTTCACATTTTTCGGTAGTCTCTGGTGGTATTCCCCATTCATCCAGGCCTGGTATGGGTTTGGGACGAACGAGATCCCTGAAGCGAGTAATTTGGTCTTGAGGTTCCTCTGAAGGACCTGGCCGGCTGGATGACGATGACAGATTCATTGGCGAACTTCGGGAAGTTGATGTTGAAGGTCCCGCTGCTGGGGTTTCATCGTTGCGAGAAAGATCATCAGAGATGTGGGTGCGTATTTGGTGAGTTCTGGTGTTCGTAGGGCGTTTTATGATGACTTGAGATTTGGGCAAACGGCGATTTGCTGTAATGAAAATTTATGTCAACGCGACAATCTTTTTTATCAACACAGACTGATTTGACAAACCTTCGGGTTGTTTAATGCTGGTCTTCGACTTTTTATCCTATCCGACGCGGAAACGAAAGCCAGCGAAAGGGAAACTTTTGCAGGAGAGTACAACAATGAAGGATCTCACATTCGTGTTTTGAGCATCGTTGGATGTCGAGGGGGCACCCTCCTCAGTGTCGCTTGGGGAATCATAGTCGTAGGCAACCAAACCTGTTGTAAATATGTCAAATACCATTCCTTGAAAGAAATTCGGAGCCTTACCATCCATTGTCGTCAAAGGTGTAGAGCGGTCTGCAGAGGTGGTGGACGTTGCGGATCAAGTTGACTTGAAACTCCGCTCGAGTGACGGTCATTCTTGGTCTTCAACGTCTTTTCTTTTGATTTTCTTTCATGTCAGTTCTCTACGAAAGTCCAGAGGGATTTCCCTAATAATTTCTCCAACTGCAACCACTCTCGTTTTCTCCCGAATGTCTTGACTGAATCATGTCGTGATGACCGCGAAATGGGACTCTGAAATTCTGTAATTGTCTTTTATCGGGTATGTAAGTGGTTGCCTCCGGTTTTTCTTCCTTTTCCTAGTAAGTATATACTGAAATTACGGACTATCTCAGATTATAGCTGAAATGTCTTAAGAGCTACTCTCGCAGTGCTCCCTGCAGGGCTGATGTTGAATAATGCATGGTCATCCAAATGTCCTTGTTGGGCAACCATCTTTTTTATGTTGCCATGCCCGCGATATCTCGAACAGCCAGTGATACGACCCAACGACCACGACAGCGGGACCTTTTCTATGTACCAACCCCCTCTTTCTCCGGATTGGTTCGGCTTTATGAACCGTGAGCAGCGTGGCCTTATCGTGAACAAGGTCAAATGGAGACACCAGTTCCAAGTCACGATTTGGTCGCGATAAATTCAAGATCGATTCGTATGGCACTCCTACTTTTATTTACGATGGCAATGAACATTGGCTGGCACTAAGCGGGTAAGTAGATGCGATGCCAGATTTATCTATGTCGCTTCTCTGACGATCTGTCCATCACGCAGCTCGCTCATGGTCTGAAATACTCGTACGTGTCCAAGATCCCGGACATTGGGACGACATAATCAACATTTGGGCTCTACAGATGTAATGACAAGAAGCGAAAGCCGACGGATCTGTGAAGCTCGAACGACTTCATCGATCACCTGTTGAACTCAGGCCGCCGTGGCTGGACGCGCGCCTATCCAATGTTATGTTCCGAACATCTGCAGACCGGCCTACACGCCAACAAAAGAGTTGATTGGTATGATATGCTATGCCTGAAGGGCTACTTTCTGTTTCACAAGATGAAGGCGAATTCGCGCATTGAGATCTACAGGACTGAGGCATGATATTGCCAATGCCATCTCCGACCTCTTCCATTGCATCCCATGTACACAGTGCCTTTTCTCAATATCCTCCCCGTCGACGGTCGTCGAGTCGTTGTCGCATCACCATGCCTGAAGAACCGCAAGACTTGAAGGCCTCATGTTTTCGTTTTCGTGCTGCATTCCCCGCTCTTCTTATGTCCCTCGTCCTCGTCCTAATCAAGTCAACATTTGTCGACCCTTCCGCTACCTCAGCTGAAAATCACGCCAATAACCGCCAAACCAATTTCTCGGCGAGGGCGACGACACAAGTGAACTCCCAACGCCGAATTGGAACGGAATAAAGGATGAGATTATACGCGCCAAGAACGCAACATGATGATAGGCCAAACTTTGTTTACAACGACGCATTTTCTTCTTTTGATAACTTTCTTTCTTTCTTTCTTGTTATACACTCCGACACTTACATCCCCCGAAAAGATATTCGTGTTCTTTTTATTTCTTTCTGTTCTGATCTTCATCCTTGCTTTTCTTTTTCTTTTGGATTTCGCTATTATCTTCTCTACTGATTCCCTATAACTTGGAACTTTTTCGATCTTCGATGTTCTCCCTTGTTTGTCAGTTTGGTTTGGTCTTGACTGGGATGCGTGGTATGGATGACAGTAAATATAATTATTAATGTAATTATTGATGACTTGGGCTACAAACTATAGCCATAGCTCACATATCCTCGAGATGCTAAAAAATCGACTACTTCTTGACCAAAAACTCCACGAGTCCGTTCAACAGAGGCTGTGGTTCCTTGGAAGCCCGATCGATGTGTAAAATTGTTCTGTAATGAGCAAGGTCTATATGAGGGTGGGCTGCCTGATCACCTTGATCACAAAGAAATGATGAAGGATTGGCCAGTTCGGCAACAACTGAATCAGGAGAATCAGGCCCTATGACGGTTCTGGTGCGCTGAATGCGTTCAATTTCTGGAAGCGAAAAAAGCAAGTTGCGCCAAAGTTTTGCACGCTGAGTAGTTGTGGCGGCTTCATGATCAGGAAGTTGTGCCAAGCAAGCAAGGCGGGCTTGGGCATGGACAAAGAGAGCACGGATACGAATACGATCAGGGTCAAAATTATCTCTCTAATGGCAAACATTAGTGTTGATAGAAAAACGAGAATCCATGCATACCAAAGTTGTCCACGCTGAGTCGGAAATAGCGTGGAACCCTTCTTTCTCCTTTTGAGAATCTGGATGGTTTCCTGCAACTTCAGAACAGACTCCTTCAACTCCAGAATATCCTCCTTCAGCTTTGCAATCTCTTTGTCGAACGATTCCATCTGTTTGTCGAGCTGTTTCAAGTTGTCGAACAATTCCTTCTGTTTGTCGATCTGATTGCTGAACCATTCCTTCTGTTCGTCGAGCTGTTTGTCGAACGATTCCTTCTGTTTGTCGAGCTGTTTGCTGACCCATTCCTTCTGTTGGTCCGATGATTTCTTCAGGTCATTTAGTTCCTTCATGAACGTTTCCTTGAAGTTGTCCATTTGCGCCTGAATAGTCGATGCAGGGGAGCATATGGTCATGGTGGCAAGGGTCTCAGGTTGAAAAGCAGCTAAACGCGTGTTGAAAAGAGTTTTGAAGGCCCAGCAGGCCATTGAAACAAGTCCTAGATTTTTAGACGACCCTCGGCAACGGCGGCACGGAAGTTCCCGCCGTAATGTCGGCGTGATTGACGCCGTAAATTCCAATTCCCGGACTTTTTGCTCAGTGTGTAGGGTTCTTCCAGAACCTTATCAGCAACGCAATCGCGTTTCTCGGAGTTTCGACGTATGTGCGGCAAGGCTCTGCGCGTATTCCGGCAATCTCAACCTTACAATTTGTCTCTACAGACTCAACCAATTACTTGCTGGTGCGCAGCAGGCATGCATCATCGGCGGCATCAGACGCCCAGTCTTCAGAATCTTCCGTAGCCCTTGAAACGGCTATAAAGCGATTCTTGTCCCTCAACATATACATATAATACGAACCACTTGCTGTCGGTGGCTTTCTGACTTTCTGGCTTCCTTCTCCTACTATTTGCAATGGGCGGGCCTCCACCAGGGATTACCTACCTTCTCAGGGTTATTCCTCACTTTGCTCTGCCCTCTGTAGCTACATATCTTGCTCTCAATTTCTTTCAATTAAGACAGCTACTTCCATTCTATGTCCCACATCTAGTTATCAGCGCGACTTCTATCCTTGCCCGACCCATCATCTTCTACGTGTCAAAGATACTCTCGGAGTGGACTGACAAGAGGACAGCAAGGGCTCACGGTGCTATCGTCGCTCCCTATGTCCAGGAATCTGTGTTTACCGTCATCGGAGAGATTGTTGAGAGTGTTAATAATGGGTATCCAGGTGGGGGTGCATTCTTTGTTGGATGCGTAGCTGGAGTTCTGATGGACATGTTTTCCGCAGGTGATGCGCTCCTGAAATGGAATCAGGAATACGGAAACACGGTTAATGTCGACCTTGGCACAAGTACATCGGTGGGTTCACTTGTCGAGCTTTGTTGTTCCTCGCTGATGTATGAGCCTGAAGCTGTTGACGAACGAGCCAGAGCATATCAAGGTCTGTAATTTACCATTCAGATCTAGTATGATGCTTTCACTCAACAACGAGGTATGCAGGCCATTCTTGCTACTCAATTCGATTCATTTGCGAAGGGTGATCTTCTCTTATTTCATATCTCCCTATCAAAACGCTCATGGATTGTATTGGTAGGCAAGCTATTCCATGCACAAATGGACTCTCTATTAGGCGACGGCGTCTTCAATAGTGATGGTATGTCCTTCCAGCGCACTATCTTCGTACCCGCTCTAATGCTCTGACTGGGGTTGCTAGGCGATCTATGGAAGTGAGTAACTCAGGAGTCGGAATAGAGACACAGAGCTCGTACTGATGCAACCCGCCTTAGGTTTCACCGAGCAATGACCCGACCCTTCTTCACTCGTGAACGAATCAGTGATTTCAAAATCTACGACAGGAATTGGGAGATTTCGCTAGAGCTAGCACGAGAACGCATCGCGGAGGGTTTTTCTATTGATATACAGGTCAATTGCACTCCCATTGGGGGGCACGTTATATTCCTCAATGTGTCTTGATTTACAGGACCTCATTGCACGGTTCACACTCGACTCCGCTACCGAATTCCTCTTCGGCTCAAACGTAGGCTCCCTCAAAGCTGGGATCCCATACCACACCTCTGCCCTCCGCTCCAACAGCACGGCGTTCGCCAGCCATCCTTCGACTACATTCATCACGGCGTTTACTGACGGACTCATACGTGACAGTCTTCCAGACGCATCGGAGTGGGATACGAATGGCCTCTTTGGGAGTTTACCAAGGATAAAGTCATCCCACAGAGAAAGAAGATGGATGAGTTTACGGAGCCTCTATTGAAGGCTGTGTTGAATAAGAGGGATATGGATTTGAAGATGGGGAATGTGGTAGGAGAGAAGGAGGAGTCGACTTTGCTGTCGCATTTGGTCAACCATACGCAAGGTTGGTTCTTGTTCATATCACGACTTTGCGGTTTTTTGAGATGGTGGTTAACATACCCTTGACAGATACCAAGATTTTAAAGGATGAGGTATGGCAATCCACTCAATCCCAGCTTAAATCCTCCGTCTAACCTGCTGTTTCAGCTGATCAATTTACTTGCTGCTGGACGTGATACGGTAAGAGTACCTCAAAGATAACCTTCTATTATCCTCTCACTCATCCTTTTTTTAGACCATGGGCCTTTTAGCATTTTCGGTGTACATGCTCGCTGAACATCCTGATATCGAGAAACGCTTGCGTCAAGAGATCTATGACAAGATCGGACGTACAGAAGGACCAAAATACGAGCATATTCGAGAGATGAAGTTCTTGAGGGCGTTTTTGAACGAGGTCCTTCGGCTCTACCCACCTGTGTAAGTGTCAGTTGTCTCCGCATGACATTTGACTTATTGTGATTGTTATTCCACAGACCCGTTAATGCTAGGTGAGTCTTTTTTAGGATGTTCCAAGTCTCGATGTGATCGCTGATTAAATGCTCTTATGACAGGAAAACGACTGAAGCGGTTGTTCTTCCAGCAGGTGGACCAGGTCTGAGCCCAATTTATGTTCCTAAAGATATCAAGTTCGTAGATTGGTGTTTATCCTTTTTCAACACTGATGCTCATGGCGTACTAAATTACAGCTGCGTTTACACTGTGATCAATATGCATCGCCGGACTGATCTATGGGGACCTGATGGTCGGTTGGGTTCATACTAGCGCCAGTCGGACTTCCCCGCTAATAACCTCTGACATCTAGCACTCCAATTCGACCCCGATCGTTTCCTTGATGCCAGAGTGCAGAAATATCTGGTACCTAACCCATACATCTTCTGTCCCTTCAACGCAGGACCAAGGATATGTCTTGGCCAACAGGTACGCTTGAGCCCATTAACTCGGTCGTGTAGAACGAATCTGAATCATCTCTAGTTTGCGTACCATCAAGCGTCCTGTTATTTGATACGCTTGCTTCAGCACTTCACCGAGTTCAAGCTCGATTCTTCAGCCAATTTGCAACCACCGTCGGTATGGAAGGAGGCAATTGGCAGTGGGCCCAAAGAGACGGAGAAGATCATGCCGACGACGCATCTGACGATGTTCATCAAGGTTCGTTTTATTCTATCTCTTTTTATTTGATTGTCTAATTGTGTTCTAGGGTGAATTGTGGGTGTATATGAAGGATGTCCCGAAGGACGAAAGTTGAACGGCTTGAACGTTGAAATTTGAAACGTTGAAAGCCTAACTCCCACAGCCCACAAACCTATTTTTCTAGGAAAGGGCTTCGAAAGATCGCCGTTTCCTGATATATATGATATATAGAAAGACTGATTATTTTAATTTGTAAAAATATTGCTTTTTGAGGAAATCAGTCCTTTTCTTGAGTTTCTGGGGGGACAGTGCAGTTGTTCTGAGCGGCCAGCAGTGTGGACAAGTCCTTTCTCGCGGCAGACTCCGGCATTTTGTGATCCGACCAGATCGGCCCGGGTAACATTCCCACGGATTTTAATATCCTGGATTCTTCACGTTTCTCTTTCACTGCCACTTCTCCAAATCAACACCTATGCCTTGACAGTTCTCATTGAGTGGTCGAGTCATGGAGTCTGGGCCGACTCTGGGGTAACATAATGCCTCATACAGTCTATAATATAAGTATTTTACTCATCAAATTATCTCTGTGCGCTCCCTCTTCTTCAAAATCTGAACCTAAACGGCGTCAACATGGAACCAGATCGAGTAGAAGGTGATTCTTCTCAGCTTTTGTCTAAATATTAACTATTAAACATTCAAGTCCCTCTAACAGCGATGAAGACGACCGTTGAAGATACTCTTTCAGTAACAGGTTCACTGGTCAATGCAGTTCCAAGGCAGGAGAACCAGACAAACCCCGCTGGTTTACAGTTGGAGGAGTTGGTTGAATCAAACGAGAAGATCGAGTCAACGATCGGAGGTCTCGTAGCTCCAGGCAGCGAGACCGTAGCCTCTGTCTTAGAAGACAACAATCCTAACAGCTCCGGGTCGAATGATGGCCTGACGGACAAACAGAGGACACTAGGACGTGCTCAGTTTTTGGCGATCTGTTGGGCATTGTTCCTATCGGGATGGACCGACGGATCCACGGGCCCACTCATCCCGAGAATCCAGGCGGTCTACAAGGTGCGTATGCTGTCCTTTTCTTTCTCTCTGACCTGTCGTTGACACATCTCTACTCTGTAGGCCAATTTCACGATTGTGTCATTGATGTTTGTCTTCAGCAGTGTCGTTAGTAAGCTTTATAGAATGACTCTGCACCTTACCCTCATCTGTCTTTTTTCTTAATCGTTAGGGTTTTTTAGTTGGAGCAGTGGGGAATCTCTACCTTACACATAGGGTTGGATTTGGAAAGGTAATTGAGCATTTTTAACCGTCATGTGTTACCGCTTGTATTGAACATGTCTTATCTCCCCCCCTTCATAGCTCGTAGTAATAGCAGCAGTATGTCAAGTGGTTGCATACACCATGCAAAGCACTGCACCACCCTTCCCCGTTTTTGTCCTTGCTGGTGTGATTAATGGCGTTGGATCGTCCTTTGAGGTAACAATCAATTCGGAGGTTGAGAATGAAGGTCTGGCTTATTGACCTTTCTTCTCTTAGAACGCTCAAGCGAATGGATTTATTGGCGCATCAAGGACTAGTCCCGAAGCAAAGATGGGATTCATCCATGCTGCTTATGGTGGGGTTTCTCCTGTCGAAAACGGCGATACGATTGACAAGTTGACCATACCATCCCCTCAACTTTGTTACTCTTTTTTTCGGTATCAGGGCTAGGAGCATTTGCTTCACCTCTAGTGGCTACACAATTTGCGCAGCTTCATCGATGGTCTTTTCACTATCTAGTCTCGTTGGGCGTTGGGGTGATCAACACCGCTGCTCTGGTACTGGTCTTTAAGCTCAAACCACAGGACAGTATGTCATTCTCCATGTTTTTCTTTCTTGTTTTTTCTATTTGCCAGTGATGAATAGACTGATATATCTTCCACTCTTCGATCCATAGATTGTTTGAGAGAATCTGGAGAAATACTCGCCACTGAGGAGAAATACGGAACCGAGAAACAGGAGGACTCGGAGAATAAAGGAAATGAGGTGTTGAAGAAAGTTCTGCGTACACCCGTTGTCCATTTATTGGGGTTTATAGTCCTCGTTTATGTTGGTATTGAAGTTACTATTGGTGGTATGCTTTCGTTTCTTCGCCTTTTATACGGGATAAACCTACTATTTTCTGGTCGCAGGATGGATTGTTAGCTACATCATCCGTGTGAGGGGTGGAGGGCCCGTTTCAGGATATGTTTCTTCAGGGTTTTTCGGAGGTGAGCCACGACACGTACTTGGCCTCGATTTGACTCATCGATCCATGGGCATTCCTGGGCATTCTTAGGTCTGACACTTGGCCGTGTGATCCTTTTATTGGTCAACAAAAAGGTGCGGTCCGTCCTCTTCTAATGTTTGCATCGAATACCAAAAAACTACGCTACAGGTTGGAGAGTGGAGAATCATGTTTATCTACGGATTCCTCGCCATTACGTGCGTCCTTCCCTTCCGTCCCATACCGCTGGCAATCTCCCATTACATACTCGCAACTCACAGTCCACACCTCCACAGACTTGAATTTGTGATCTGGTTCGTCCCCTCGCTGATTGGCGACGCCATTGCCGCGTCCTTCGTCGGGTTCCTCCTTGGCCCCATGTACCCCATCATCATGACCCAGACATCGCGCATCCTACCCAGAGACACCCTCACCGCAAGCATAGGCTGGATTACAGGGTTTGGGTTCGCTGGAAGCGCATTCTTCCCGTTTATCACGGGTGCCATTGCATCGAAGCATGGTATTAAGAGTTTACAACCTTTGTTTGTTTTCTTTCCTTTTCCTGATTTGAATTAGCATTCACCCTCTCTTTTCACTTCGCCAAGGATGATTTCCCTGATGTCGTTTATGTTATTCTTGTGGGCGTTAGTTCCAAGAGGGCCTTTACGCCGACCGAAAGGATGATTACCAGAAAGCGGGCAGAAAGGCCGTGGTGACGTAGGTGACACGTAGTGAAAGGTGTCCTGTTACAAAGTTGGCTGGTGCTCCCAAGGTGCTCCGAAGGCTGTGGACACTGGTACGTTTTTCTTCCATCTTGTATTTCCTTTGTAATTTTGTTGTAATTTCATAAAATCGATAGTTTTGGACCAGGGCGATCTGGTGATCTTTAAAAATTTCCGGACCTCCGTCATGATTCATCCGATTGAAAGTCTGAGTTCCTGCAAGCTGACTGATACTACAGTACTACTAACATCTCGATGACTCGAGAAACCCTTCGTCAAACGCAAGTCAAACGACCAAAGTTTTGATCTCGAGGAAGGAGTACTTGAAATTCCAATATTTGGCACCACGTGCGCGGCGAATCATTGGAGAAACGTCGGAAAAATCAATCCCTAAGGTCTAGCCACCACCTGCAGCCTTCCACACAACTTCCACCTTGCCTTCCACAGAATTATAGCTTTTTGGATCCTATTTTTCGCTGGACGGGAAGAGCAAAGTCAAGTATCGACTTTATCTTGTTTTGAGACTGAGAGAGTGCGAGATGATCGACAGGTTTCTGTGATCCGAGCGAGAGTCGGGCATTTCGCAAGCATTTCAATTTTCGAGTCAATCATTGAGGCTTATTCAGGCCGTGCCTCCGGATCCACGACGACATTTTTTGCACTCATGGGTCATGGAGTCTGGGGTAACATGGGGTAGGAATCATGCTACTTGAATTTCATGCCGGCCTATAAGTATTGCACGAGACCCTGTAAGTGAATTCTAAATCCCTGTTTCTCCTGCCCTCAAATTTCCCCTCTCTTCAATACTTCTCCTCAGCAGCCTGATTTAGGAACCACTTGAGATGGAAATCGAATCTCGGGAAGGTGATTGATTTCTCTCTTTGGTGAAGAGACAAAACTCAAAATGATTTTACCACCCTTTGAACTGTGTCTGCAACACCGACAACTTCGACAGGACCCCAAACCATGCCTCCTCCTGACTACACCGCGTCAGGATCGGGGGATATCCAGACAGACGAGAAAACCAGCCCAAGCTCGCCGGACAGCAAGGTAGCTTCCGTCGTCGAAGAAACCGCTAATGGCTCCAGCTCGAGCCGCGATGGCCTCACAGACCAGCAGAGGAAGATTGGGCGCGTGCAGTTCGTGACGCTTTGTTGGACATTATTCCTCGCGGGGTGGACAGATGGCTCTACCGGTCCACTCCTTCCCCGAATCCAAGCTGTCTATAAGGTGCGTTTAAACCGTTTCTTTTTTCTTTGGTGCCTCATGGATGTGTTGACATGACTTGTATCTAATACCTAGGTCAATTTCACGATTGTATCGTTGATGTTCGTCTTTATGGCTGTTGTAAGCAAGCTTTGTGGGATGACTTTTCACTTTCCGCTCACTCATGTCCAGGGATTTCTAATCGGGGCGGTGGGTAACCTTTACCTCACACATAAGATTGGGTTTGGCAAGGTACGTCTATGCTCTGAGCGTTGTCGTGCTCGTATGATCATTAACTGGACTCGCACTCATATGATTATATCCCGTTCAACAGCTCTTGGCATTGGGTTCTGTGTGCCAAATCGTCGCGTACATCATGCAGAGCACCGCACCACCTTTCCCAGTGTTTGTCCTAGCGGGTGTGATCAACGGAGCGGGCGCAGCCTTTCAGGTAAGCTTCGAATTTCTATATTTTCAGGTTTGCAGAATTGCGTCCCTGAACCCCTTCTTCGCTGTGCTAGGATGCTCAAGCCAATGGCTTTGTTGGATCATTGAGGGTTAGTCCTGAGACGAAGATGGGCATCATCCACGCCGCGTATGGTGCGTCCTGGCCTTTTACGATATCAGCATTTATGAACAGTGAGGAGATTGACTGCATCCTCCCTCCTACGTTGTCACCTCTTTTGCAACGTCAGGTCTCGGAGCATTTGCATCCCCCTTGGTGGCTACCCAATTCGCGCAGCTCCACCGATGGTCTTTCCATTATCTAGTGACATTGGGTGCAGGGGTGATCAACGCCGTTGCTCTCGTCCTTGTCTTCAGATTCAGACCCCAGAACGGTATGTCATCCAAGTTTTGTTCCATCTTGGACGATGGAGCCATTCTCTCGTTTTTACTTACCTTTTGTGTTGTTTGATCGATAGATTGCCTCAGGGAATCCGGAGAAATCCTAGTAGATGAAAATTCTTCTGAGACAACCGACCAGGATCAAGAAAAGCATGTGTTCAAGACCGTTTTGCGTACACCCCTTGTCCATTTATTGGGATTTTTTGTCCTGGTATACGTTGGTGTCGAGGTTACCATCGGAGGTTAGTAGGCTCTTCTCTCTTGCCTGGTACGAATCAGAGTGGGAGATTGATTTTACGATCCGCTTGGTAGGATGGATTGTCACTTATATCATCGACGTGAGAGGTGGAGGGCCTGCTTCAGGATATGTTTCTTCAGGATTCTTTGGAGGTAAATGTTCTCGCCTTCTTCTGTGACCCCGTTCACACGTTCAACTGGATATCGTCATTTGCAGGTCTGACACTCGGACGTGTCCTGCTTCTATGGGTCAACAAAAAGGTTTGCTCCCCGTTATTTCTTTTCATAGCCACTAAACTGAAAAACAACCCATAACCAAGGTCGGGGAATGGAGAGTCATGTTTATCTATGCATTCATTGCTATTGCGTACGACTTTCAATTGCACTTCTCCACTGTATACTCCTACTAACCACTGCGCCGTTCATCCAACTCACAGACTTGAATTCGTGATCTGGTTCGTCCCATCACTCATCGGCAACGCCGTCGCCGCGTCCTTCGTTGGCTTCCTGCTCGGTCCCATGTACCCCATCCTCATGACGCAGACCTCGCGCATCCTACCCAGAGACACCCTCACCGCCTCCATAGGCTGGATTGCAGGCTTCGGATTCGCGGGTAGCGCGTTCTTCCCATTCATCACGGGTGCCATTGCGTCGAGACATGGGATTAAGAGCTTGCAGCCTTTGTCAGTGTTTCGTCTCTTGATTTCCTACGTGCTTTCATAATTGACATATTTTCTCTTTCGTTCGTTTGGATAGGATGATCGCGTTGTTGGTTTTCATGTTGTTCCTGTGGGTGTTAGTCCCAAGAAGAGGACCCTCACGCGCTCAATAAAGAAAATAACGATCTATATAATGTTACTTATAACGGATTGCACATGTACTTACGAGTCCACGGAAATTACAACATGATTATGAACATCTGAAGCATGCCCCTTCGCGTTCGGAAAAGGTATAGCAGGCTGGAATTTTGATTCACCGCAGATAGTATATTAGTACCTTGATATGAAGGGGTTTTGGTAGATATCAGCGTGCGACTCAATACAATACCTCTTATCTTATTAATGAAGCTCACAGTACTTACTTGCATATGTAGTGGCGTAGCATCTTGTCTGCTCTGTTAAGTATGAAGACAATTGAGGAATCCTTGGAACTTCTACTCAGCTCTACTAGTGCGGATCGCGTTTGGTAGATCTGATTTCGTATGGTCAAACGAAACCCCAATTGCTGCTCACAATGATCATTGACTCTGTGTACACCGGTGGACCTTCTGATGTTAAAAAATAGCAGAAACGTACATAAGTACTTAAATGGGGTCAAAAGAAAATTGGCGCGCATCCGATTCGAGCGGCCGAGTGCCCAAACGGAATGCGAAATTTCAAACACCGCCGTTATCGGACGAAAGTGCCCCTGAAGCGAACCTGGCGGACAACTTGAAAATAAGCGTCCTACCCTGACCTCGCTATAAAATTTCTACCATGGATCCCGTCCAACCCCACTTTGCTTCCCCCCGCGACACGCAGCGACCACGTTCTTCACACAAATTCGAGTCTTCAGCAGATCCACCCCTCTCAGCTTAATACTCCATGTCTTATTCCATTGAAAACGAATCCATAACCCTCTCTGGACACGACCAGGCTGCTGTTTTCCCAACGGAAATCTTTCACCTCGTTATCGACGACGTGGCATCCTCTGGGAACAATCGGAAAGACCTCTTATCGTGCTCTTTGGTCTCCAAATCTTTCCATTATCGCGTTAGGCACCATATCTTCTCAAAGTTGGAACTGCTTGGAGGATCACCACTTCAATCCGAATACAATCTGAAGCACAGGGGCTGGCTTCAAACTCTCCTTCACCTCCTCGAGCAAACGGACCTCTTGTGCACGCCAAGTGGGACGGTGCAAACATTGGTCTTGGGGAACATTTTCAAAGATGTCACCCAATTCTTTCGACCATGCTGGCTTTTAATGGACCCCACGCTACCCTCGATTCTACGAAAGTTAAATGGCGTCCAAAAATTTGTCTTTCAGAACACGATCCGCACGTGTCGTTGGGACAGCTTCGCGAGGGACCTATCCAATTCGATTCATCAAATTTGCTCCTCCCCATCTCTGCGATCTCTGGAAATTCAGAATGTTGCCCGCTTGCCTCACGGGTTTATTCCCAACGGTTCCAGACTCGAAGAACTTTCTATCGTCTTGAATGCTATCGTCTGCAAACCGAGCAGTGAAGGTGATTCATGATCGAACCAGAATTCGTTTTTTTAAAAAAAGATAATTAACCTTGGTCGTTTAGACTTTACGATATTTCCAAAGGGTTTTGATATCGGTTCTTTGACGTCCTTACGCACCCTGACCCTTGTCATCGGTGCTCCGTTTACCAATAGCCAGGCGGAGTGCCGTCTCGTCCTCCCCAACCTTTGCCAGCATCTCCAAGTCAAAGGCACACGACCCACTCGCATCGAAACCATCAACATCACCCTTGGTTTCGAAATCATGTTCGAGTGCGATGGGGAAGGCAACATCGACATGGAGAAATCGAAGCCACAATTGGCTGTATTGGATGAGGTTTTAGCGAGTCCTGGGTACTCCTCTCTTGCTGCCGTTCGGCTCGTATTGGCGTGCAAGAAGCTCGGACGGCCGCGTAACATGGGTCTCCAGGATCAAGTCGAAAAATATATCCAAGATATCCTTCCATCTCTTCGATCCAACCCGGCCATTTCTGTTACGGCGCGGATAACCGACTACGTGGTTTAATGGGAGGATCCTGGCGGGTGGGGGATTTAGGTTCATGATATCACATCATTGAAGTAGATGTTAGAAAGAGCTTCCAAGTAACGTGCAGCACCACCAGATATTCTTCAAGTAGATCATTAGATATCTTCAAAGTCGGTATCCCTTTGTATTTAATATTTAAATCAAAGGTGTAGATAACTTTCGCCTTGCTACAAAATCCTCATCCCAAAACCCCTGAAATTAGGTCAAAAATCACGCGTTGTTGACACTTGCTTATGTCGCGTTCCTCGTGGGACGCGTCTCAGGCTGCTCACTGCCTTCTTTCAAGAAACCCATCCATCCAACGACGACCATGTACGAAGAAGAAGGCCCCAAAGAGCTCTCCACACGCGTAAACTCTGCCCGTCTACCAGATTATATTGGCCGATCTGTTCGTCTGACATGTAAAGTCCTCAAGGTCAGTCCTTTTTTCATCAACAAAAGTGGGAAAAAGAGAGAGAGAGGTGCTGACGCTACGCGTACCATTTTTCGCGTCTTTTTTTTCTTTCTTCTTCTTCTTCTTGTATGTTTTATCTTTAGGTCGATTCGAATCGTTTGATCGTTCAGGCTAGTGATGGAGGGGAGGTCGCTATCGTGACTATCCTTCCGGTATGTGTTTCCTTGTCTTGATCTCTCCAGTATGACCCTCTGACCGACTTTGGATCCGATTTGTTCTCAATAGGACGCCGACATCAGTGATACCTACATCGAAGTAGTCGGTAAAGTCGTGGACCCTTCATCGATGACCATGCTCGCTTGTGTGAATCTGGGGAATGACATGGGTGCGTCTCTCTTTTTTTTGTACACTTGCATGATGCATCTTTTCCTTCTGGATGGAATCTAATCCAGAGGTTATATCACTTCATTTTTTTTTTCTTTTTGTAGACATGAAGCTCGTCAACGATACAGTGGAATTGATCCATGACAATCGATTTTTCCAGAGAATGTTTTGTTAATCCTAATGCTTTCTTTTTTTTTTTTTCCCTGCCTCATGTACATTTTTCTCTAATATCTTTTTTTTTTTTTTTTCAATGAATCTGTATTATATCAAATATACTCGAGCACCCCGCAACGCTCAAAAATCCAAAGTTATCCACAGTAAATGTATAAGCATTTCAAACCACCGAGCTTCCATCGCAACTACTTTTTGGACAGTAAACTGGAATACAATCATCGATCGTTTTTACACCGAGTTTCGACTAGTACCAATCATGAAGTGATTTAAACCAACGAACACGAAGCAAATGGAAATGGTCTCGTCAAGTCGAGGGCCCTGCCCCCGCCCCCGCCCTTGCCATTTTCTTATCGTGGCCTCTCTTTCGGTTATGGTTTGCACGACTGGCTTTGTTCTTGTCCTTCCACGCTCGCTCTCGAGCACTGGGCTCTCCTCCTCCTCCTCCTCCTCCTCCTCCTCCTCCTCCTCCTCCTCCTCCTCCACTTCCGCCACCGCCACCGCCCCGTCCGCCTCGCCCACCTCCTCGACCCCGTCCACCTCCTCGAGAAGGCCCACCACGGCCCCTTGGACCACGACCTCGTCCACCCCCGGAACCCCCAGCTTGAACGTTAAGGCCCTTTTCGTTTCCACGGAAAGCATGTTTCTCTAATAACTTGTCTTTTCGGCCGGGCTAATTGATTGGAAAGAGAAATATATATATATAAGTGAGAAAAGCGTAAGAATAAAACAAGAAGGGAAAACTCACATTTCGCTCCAGCATAACCATCCATCCTTCAATCTGGCCATCGTCCCACCCTAAAAAGAAAAAAAAGGGATCGTCTGTTAGGAGAGGTTCATGATCAGGGTTTTTTTGATATGAAGATACCTGTTTGAGCTCTGAGGTCGATCCTTGCTTTACTTCTCCTGGTCGCAGCATCCCGCTCGAAGACTTTAGGATCGCGAAGATATGCAAGCTCGATTATCGTTTCCGGAGTCTGAACTTCGTCTTCCTCCTCCTCATCACCGTCCTCATCATCCTCGTCCTCATCGCCACTATCTTCCCCATCTCCAACGACACGCACACCAACGACGTCATCCTCATCCTCATCAGGACCGAGATCAACCGCCTTACGAGGTGCGGAGGCGGAGTCGACTGCTTTTGCTTTGCCTTTTCCTTTCGTTTGAGCGGCGGGAGTGGTGAGTTGGGGTTCACCGTAGGCGTCCAAGTCGCCGGCTCCGTCGTCCTGGTCCGCATCTTCGTCGTCTGATATGGCTTCTGCTCGTCGGAGGATGTCGGCTTTCATCTCCTCGATGAAGGTGCGATCTCGAAGGACCTCTTCGCTGTATGGGCATAATAAGAATAAAGATATATACAAGTCAATAGAACGAAAAAAGAAGAAGAAGAAGAATAAAAACAGATTCAGGAAAAAGATGTGCGTACCCATTAGACTTCTTCCCAAATCGGAGCATCGAGATGTCCAACGCCTCATCGTCGAACACGTTCCGCCGTTGGTTAACATCATACACGTCAGCCTCAGCGCGGGCTTGTCCTTTTCCCTTTCCTTTTCCTTGACCAGCGTAGCCTTCGCCGTCTCTGTCTTGTTTCTCGTCCAACGCCACAGCGGAGGCCCGCCAGTCTCTCTCCAGCTCCTCCTGGCTCATTGCTGTCCCATCCAACAAAGCCTCGATGACTTTCTCCGGGTTCCTCCCATACCGATCATGCACGAGTAAGAGCTTCACATAATCTGGTGGGGTGTCTGGGAGGATGTCGAGCACTTGGGTCGTCTTGATGTCGAGGTCTGGGTCAGATGGAGGTGCGGCGGCGCGGGATTTCCCTTTCCCTGTTCCTTTGTCCCCTGTGCTGCTATACTGAGGTTGGAAGTCGAAATCATTGGATAAGGTCGGTTCGGCACGAGAAGGATGGGAAGTGGTACGCGTTCCGGTTCCGAGATTGTCGATTCCGGGCTGGACACCAGATGACCGGAGGAGAATCTTGAGAGCGCCTGCGTTTTTGGATTTTGGTTTCTTCGCTTTGTGATCATCGTGGTCGTTGCTGGAATAATCATCATGATTCCCCACATGTTGATCAAAAGACAGGAGAGTGTTTTCTAATAAATCCAATCGTGCGTCTCTCTCTTGGGCGTGTTTTAGAGCTGTGGCGAGCGTCCGGGAGAGCGAATAGGAATGTTGATAATCTCCGAGCAAGGGTTGGTTCAGGAATGGTGTTGGTGTCGAGTCTTGGCCCATTGACGACGACGACGACGACGAAGGTGCTTCCAACAACGCGAAAATGAGGTCAAACGTCCGTTCTGCCTCCCCAGCCAACTGGGGTCCTGAAGGACAGGCAGCGAGATCATCAAGGAGGGTGGAGAGCACGATATGAAACGCATCGAGTAAAGCCACTTTCGTCTCGACCCATATCCGCTCCCAGTCGTCCGGATCCCTGTCGTGTGCTGAGATGCCGGCGGTGAGGGCGGGGATCCCGCCGTAGGACGTGGCGATGGAGATCATACCGGCATCGTATGATGAGGCTAGGGCGACCAGGAAAGGTTTGCTATGAGCGAAAGGGCGTACGAGCTCCGGGGTTCCTTTCGCACCGCGTAGGAAGGCGCAAATGCATTCGGCCAACTTGCGTTGAGCGTACAGCCCTTGAGATTGTGTGAGGAGTGTCGTCAGACCCGGAACCAGATCGTTAGATATGACTTGAGGTAAAGAAGGGTCCGTCCCGAGCGCTGTCTTGAAGACGAGGCGAAGCTGTTTGGGATGGTTGTGGCTGTAGATGACGGACAGGTCGAGCAGGCTCTGAACGTCAAGTCCCGGCTTTGACGAAGCCAGTTTCTCTGCGAGCTGCAGACTTCGCTTTTGGATGAGTTTCTCGTCTGTGGTTATCCGCGATGCAGTGGATTCGGCGTCCTCCCTCCATATCAAGCCTTGAAGAGCCTGGAATGCACCGTCTTTCGCGTAGGACGATAGGAAGTTCCGTGTGGATGGTATATCGCGTTTCCCGTTTGGCAGTGCGAGGACGGTACCAAGAGTCGATGCGACTGCCTGGTTCAGCGTCGCCAGTTGAGAAGGAGAAAGGCTTTTCCGAGCACTGGTCGAGGGGTAATTGGGGAGTTTCAGTATATCATTGGCCATTATTGTAAGCTCAGGGTGACTTGAAGTGGTGTCCGATCCACTGGCTGTCAATGATTCAGATACACCAAAGTCGAATTGCACAAATGAACAATCAGCCTAGAAAACCATGTAAGGTTGGAGATAATGAAATGGTTCAAAGACATGGCTGCTTACTGTGGGTGTAGTAAAGGAGATGATGATCGTACAAAGCAGAGTTGGCGTTGGACTCCCGTAGATGTCCCACGATTATCTATACTACTTCCGTCAAACTTTTTCTCGACTTTTCCTGCACTTTTTTTTTCTGAATTTGGCAAAGAAATAAAATAGATCGAATCGATAATACTACAGACAAAGAGTCGAAGGCACAGAAATCTACGAGGCCGAATTTGAAATGGTTTTTCCATGTCTATTCGTTGAGGCTTTCAACGACTCGGGAGGTTGCAGAACCAACCTCCTTTGATTACCAGCCTATCTCGGAACAGGCCTTCTGGGTCTCTGAAATACAATCAAACCCATAGGTGTTCTTCTGCACATCCTTATCTGCCCATTTATCAGGGAGTGGGCCCTTCTCGCCCTTCATGAATTTCCTGAACAAAGCATCTCTCTCCTCCTTTGCCTTGCCCTCTCCAAGTCGCATCGCCATACCGTTGGCAGTAGCCAAGTCCACAAGCATCTCAGCACGGGCCTTGCGGACCTTCTCGTAGATTCCCAGTGCCTGCTGGATCGCAGTGGGACTGGTATCAGGGATTCGAGATAGACACACCGCTAGACAAGCGGCATCTTCGATGGCTTGTGCCGCACCTTGAGCCATATGTGGTAGCGTTGGATGACAGGCGTCTCCGACGAGTACGACGTTGTTGTGTACCCATGTGGGGAGATGGGCGTGTACACGAAGCTTCCATTCGCAAACTTCGCCTTCAGGAACGAGATTGAGTAGCTTCTGAACCTGTAATAATGAATTTGGTGGATGGATTTCATGAGTATGAATACTTCAAAAAATTTGAGATGGGCCGATGGTGAACGCACCCTGGGACAAAAGTCAGAAAACACTTCCAACATTTTCTTCTTGCTGCCCCTCGTCGTGTACTGAGCTGTCGGGGCAGTGGCGAAGTTTGTGTCTGGGTGCGCCGTGCTGATGTTGTAGATCCTCTTCTTATCAATTGGGTATGCGATGACCAGTCTTTTTTCGCCGATCCAGCGGGTCACTCTATCAGCATCGATGAGTTCCAGTAGCTCCGGGTCATGTTGCATCTGCTCGCGAGTGAGCATGATACGATAAGCAGCTTGTCCTGAATCCACCACTTGATCATCACGTCCAAGTTTCTTCAGCATAGCAGCTCGGACATGAGATTTGATCCCGTCGCAGGCTAAGATGACATCAGCCTCAACCCGTTCGGGTGTCCCTCCGCGTTTGGTGGCCAGAAAAGAAGGTTTTCTTCCGCTGCTGCCAAAGTCGTAGTCGGACGCTGTGGTTGAGAAGTGGAATGTAATGGAAGACCTCATGGATTGACATCCTTCGTACAGGCTTCCAGCGAGTGATGCTCGGTGTCCGACCATATGTGGATACCCATAGAGACTCCTGACGGACTGAAATTCTGCGAAACCGAGCTCTTGGTCTGTCGTCCCCTCTGCAAATGCGAATGAGTCCTCGATGATCCTCGCCACCACAGGGCACTCAAAAGACTCACGTCGTATGCTAGCTGCACTGATACATACAGCTTCCGCCCCGATTCTTTTCCAGACACCCAGTTTATCAAGGATGCGGGCCATGTTAGGGGCAAGCTGGATGCCTGCACCCACGAAGCCAAGGTCAGACGCGGCCTCATAAACATCGATGTTCTTGAATCCCTCCTGAGCTAAAGCAAGAGCACTTGTAAGCCCGGCCATACCTTTTAAGCAGGGAGTTCAGCTAATCAAATCGGCCAAGAAAAGGATGGAAGAACTGCACCAGCTCCGACAATCGCAAGCCTCAACTGCCTGACATCGTCAGAGGACATCCTACTTTCGAGATGGGTCTTTTGCCCTCGCTGCAAGTCGATGAACAGGCTGGTATTTATAATCTCGTTTGAGCTCGTGACGCAACGGGTTTTAATGCTCGATATGCTTGGGTCCGATCTGCATATCAGACCTAAACCATAGAGGACATGATATCAGAAAAGCCTCTGATATACTTGAAGGAAGAATGTACAGTGCTCATCCGACAGCGTCGTGCGATAGAAGTGTTTGAAGATTAATAAAGCTCTTCATTCCCACGTAAGCATTCATGTGTCTCCAACGGATAGATTTCATCCGTTGCAGTAAGTACTGGAAGTTTGGATTGGTGGATCGCCCAAATTGGCCAATGAAATAGGAAGACCGTGATCCTACTACAGCGGATGGTAAGGTTAAGAAAGGGAAGATTAGCCAAATCAAACTCACTTTACGGTGTTATGAATGATGAAACGAACGTGCCCAGTTGAGGGATTTGGTCATAGGGTGAATGCCCTACTAACCTTTGTAGGGATATCCAGAGGTTCCTCTTGGTGTGTTATAGCGAGAATGTCTAAACATTTAGCTCTGAGAAACATTTTAGTCATCGACTGAGGTCGCTTCAGGATCTAGTTACCGTGTTGCTGAGCTGATCATCCACTTGTTGAGAACTTGAGTGTACAAGTTTAGAGGCATGATTTAGATTTATGCGGGTAACGTAAGCCTCTACGGTGTTCCCCAGTCAGCGCAACGAGACGATGACGACGAGGCTAAAATTACCGGCGGCTGAATGTTTATTCCAGAAAAGAAGTGGGGGCACCTTGACCACGGCAGAGCCGGCTAGTTCATGGGAGTTGAAGGTCTATTCATATCTTCTGGTAAAGGAGAAGAAAACGCTTGTATTGACGTCAACATTTCATCGTGAAAGAAAACTAACCGCAGAGTACATACCTGTGTCGCAAGAAATGCGGATTGATCTCTGCAGTGGAATTCGAAGGTTCTCCTCAGTTTTTTCGCATATCAAAAGGATCAGACTAATTGGATATCCTTCTTAATTTCACGACACCATCTTTATCTACACAGAGTCAATGTTAGCTTCAAACAAATTGAATATTGATTCAGGAACACACTCGCCAGCATCGTACGGTGTCGTGTCACCAATTTAAAAGATCCCAAGGGATCAAATTGAGGGTGAAGGAAAAAAGAAGTTGCACTGTGCCGCCAGGGAACGGGGTCTGAGATTCTGAGAAATAATGCAGAGCCAAGCACCAGGAGCGGGGTTCGCGAAATTGTGACCGTCGAAGCCAGGGAACCATGCCGGAATTTTGTGCCATGGGGTTTTTAACACTGTGGGTAGTCATCTCCATCTTTTCAAAAATACTGCAGCGCTCGAAAGAATCGGTTTGAAAAGTGGTTGTTGGGTTCTTAGAAACTTTCAAACTTCAACTTGACTTCATCAGTTTTCAAGCGGCAATAAGCGAGTCTGTCGGGATGGTCGTTCGAGACGCATTGCGGTCGGCGTCCAACGTCCAACCTTTGGAGATTATGCAAATGAGAGTTGTATAAGTTCAGGACAAGGTTGAATTGAAAGAGTCGAAAGCAAGAGGAATAAAAGCGGAACCGGTTACCGCGCGACTTGCCAGTGACAAAATCACGGCCACCTGACCGTGACCGAGGAAAGGAGGAGGCACGTGACCGGCGCGACGAGTTTGGTTGAACCAAATTGAAATGGCAGGTCCGCCTCTTCAAATTCAATCGACCACAACGGTCTGCCACGACCATGGCCACTACTCACAAAGTCAAGATTGCTGCTCGTCTGCGACCACGAATTGAAGGGGAAATCGACGACCACTCAGTCAAAGTCGTTCATCCGTCCAACAATTCAGGGGGTTCTTCAAGTTCGACTTCCGGTGGCAGCTTTATTTCGGTGGAAAACCCGAGAGACCCCAGTCAAATATTCAAATTTCCGTGAGTGTTCGCCTCTTTTGTGGAATATCTCTGGCGTCTGTACTTATTGTTGTTTCAAGATTCACAAGCTGCTATGATCAAGATTCTACCCAAGAGGAGATATTTCAGAATGACGTTGAACCCTTGCTCGATATTGTATACACTGGAGTGGTAAATTTTGCAGTTTCCATCTCGAACCTCAGGAAGATTTTGATAACCCTTTTGCAGACTGTTACTATCTTTGCGTATGGTGTTACCTCGTCCGGAAAAACACACACAATGCAAGGAACAAGGGCTGAGCCTGGTGTAATTCCTCGGGTGGTCCGAGTATGCCATTTTCTCTCCTCTGCTCATAGCCTGTGGCTGAATTTTCTTATTTAGGCAATGTTCGACAAGAAGGCTTCCATACGTCAACATCAGACTACTTTATCGATATCGTACATGGAAATTTATAAAGACGAGGTTTACGACTTGCTGGTTACCAGAGAAAACGTTTGTCCGTCAGTTGGTTCATATTTTTTTGAAGCTCAAACAGTATTTCAGGCACCGAAGCTTCCTGTACGGGAAAACGACAGTGGCATGGTTTTTGTTGCCAATTTGACCAAGATAGATATCTCGGGTGTCGAAGACTTTGACAATCTTTACAAGTGAATATATTTCACCCCAAAATCATATGCTCGACATGTTGCTCACATTTATGTTATACAGCGCTGCGACAAAGCACCGCTCAGTCGGTGCTACAAACTTGAATCGGGCCTCGTCGCGTTCGCATGCCGTCTTGACAATTGAGGCAACGATGCTAGATCCAGTAGCCAATACCAGTACGCAAGTTTCCTGTTGCAACGTTTCCTTACGATTGACCCTTGTTCCTTGTAGCGCTGACCGGGAAAATTAATCTTGTCGACCTTGCTGGGTCGGAGAACAATAAGGTATGGTATTCTTATGGTTGATACGTCTTCACACCAAAAGTTTAACCATGGCTATAGCTCACTGGAAACGATCCTTCTCGGATGGCCGAGTCAGCCGCTATCAACAAATCTTTGAGTGTTCTCGGTCAAGTTGTCCACGCGTTGAACCAAGGCGCAGTAAGTCATTGAGATGTCCTTTTCAGACTTACTCCTTCTGATCGAGATCTTTAGTCACGTATTCCTTATCGCAACTCGAAGCTAACGCGAATTCTTCAAGACGCCCTCGGAGGTTCCTCAGTTGGACTCTTGATTTGTAATCTGGCTCCAGGGGTCAAATTCCGACAGGATACCCTGAACACTCTCAAGTATGTCATGATCAAACTCCAAGTTCTTTGTCCTTCGTGGCCCTGATTGACATCCTCGCTCGTCTAGCTTTGCAGTTCGCACGAAGAACGTTGAGAACCGGCCTGTCGTCAACGAACGTGGCAAGTTTTTACAATTCAAGCTCGCATTGTTTGGCATGTAAACCTTACCGCGTTGTATTTGTTTCTTTTACCACAGACAACCGACCCGCTCCCAAGCCACATTTCGCGGCGGTGTCAATTCAACCACCCGCCGCTAAACCTGCACCCGCTATCGTTCAAGCTATCTCCACTGTTGGCGCAGGTTCGAGCACAGGGGCAAGACGTGCCCGTCCATCTTTGGTTCCCATGTCGAGGGCGGTTCGCATGTCTTCCGTAGGAGGTGGGAATGGATACCAACCATTTGCCCTTGCTGGACCTGCTGCAGGACGAAGACAACCTGGCATATGCGAGAAGATAGAGGAGGCGGACCATGACCGGTCCGGCAGCCTAGGGATTGGAATGACGGAAAAGGAGATTGACGAAAGGGTGAGTGTCCGAGTTTGGTATATACCCCACTGTGATAACGAGGCTGAATGATTCTTGTACCCGATAACACAACCAGATTTCTAAGGCGGTGGAGGCTGCAGTGGAGGCAGAAGTAACTAGGCGATTGGCGGAGCGTGAGCGCCAGAGGGCGGAGGAAGAAGCCCGGCTCGAGAGGGAAGCTGCTCAGAACAAGGAAGACCAAGTTACCAGGTCGGGCACACCGACCAAGGAAACTTCACTTCCGTCAGGTGTTCTGACGCCCCTTGTGAAGCGTCACAAGGACCTCGGTGATGAGTTGCAGAGGCGTCTCCATGAGCTTGAGAAAAAATAGTGAGGCATCTTGCTATCTCTTTGATGTTTTCTCCATATTGACTGATATTTGCAGTGAAAGAGGAACTAAGGAGACACAGCTAGCAGATGTTCTGTCTCCCGTTTCCAAGAAGAAAACCGGACGAGCGTATGTCGCGCTTGCACGTGCCCACTCGGAAAAGTATGTTCACGGATCAAAAACTATTTCGAAAACATTTTCTAACCATATCCTTTCTCATAGGGGAGACCTACAGGTTGCTCTGGATTTGTACCGGAAGGCCGAGACTTACGTGCCAGATAACATCAAACTCAAAGAGAGGTGGATACTCTTCGTCATTCACGTCTTTCTCCTTAAACTCTCATCGTCTCAAAATCACGTCTGACGTTCGTCTTTTCTTTTTCTTTTTATAACCCGTGCTTCAATCCATGGGTTAATAGGATCATCGAGATCGAATGGGCTGTCAGAAATGACACAGATTATGTACCATCACCCAAGCGGCCTAGGAAGCAGAAGACAAAGAGATCGAAGTCTTCCATGGCCGAGAACATGCCCATCGATGACGCTATGATTGTGGATGACTATAGCGCAGCATCCAAGGGCAAGAACCCCCGGCTCGAGAGTGTAACCGAATTCGGCAACGAGGTCACCAATACCGACAGCCCCAACAAGAGCAAGCGGTCCCTCGCAGATGATCGCGAGAACATCCAAACACCTCTCAAGAGGCAGAAACGAGCTCTCCATACGACGATCGTGGGTACTGAAGACGAAGTGCTTTCATAAATCGATTGAACAATGTTGTGAAGGAAGGATTGTTTTGGTGCAGTGTTATGTTTTTGTATTCTTGTTATTTTTTTTCCTTGCATAATTGGGACTATCAACCGTGTTTTATTATTATTACAGTTATCATTGTTATCATCCATTACCCATCCTTTCGCCTTAAGAATAGCCCAGCTCGTGGGAGCTTGCTGCTTTCTTCGTCTTTCGAGGTGCATCATGTTCGCGGAGCACTCGGTCAACAGCCTGAGAAACGGCAATTAGTGTTCCGCCCGGGTATGACTTGGGAAGATCTGTCCTCTTTCTGCTTTTCTCGCCACCTTACCAAGGCCTGTTCGATGACAGCCAATTACCCTTGTCATATTATTAACTAAAACTCCTTCAGCATCAATTCAACAGCGTTTTCAACATGCCGGAATCCTGCTAGGCTTGCTGCGGCTTACGCACATCAGACAATGGCTCTGCTATATGTACTGAAATGACAGATGTTTTTCCACACAGGCTCCAACTTGCTTTTCACTTTCCACTCTCAAACGTACAGAAACATGCATGGACGCGGTAATGGTGGTGGTGGAGGTGGTGCAGATGCTGGCGGCGCAGACGGCGCAGACGGCGGTAATGGGGGCCTCACCCCAGTTGGCTTCAGTGTTCCCCTAAATGATTTGGAAAAGCGCATTCGCACCCACGCTATCCTTTGTACGGTGGGCTTCCTCATCTTACTCCCCATTGGAGCGTTGGTTGCGAGGTATTCGAGAACATTGCGTTACAAGTAGGTACTCCTTTTGTTTGTCATAATTCTTCTCTCTCTCTGGTGAACTGATTTCATCACTTTAACCTTCCGAAGGTGGTTCTGGGCACATTGGATCATCCAGCTTCTCATTTCCGCTCCTATCATCGGCGTCGGCTGGTCTTTGGGGTACAAAACGACAGTCCAGCTGGAGACAGGCCATTTCAAAGACCCCCATGAGAAAGTCGGACTGACGCTTCTCGTTCTCTATGCTATTCAAATCCTATTGGGAGCTATTGCCCATTTTTTCAAATTGCCGTCGGTTTTCCGAGGTCATCGCGCTCCGCACAGTTACCTGCACGCTTTGCTGGGTCTCGCCATATTTGCCCTTGCCCAATGGCAGGTGTGTAATTATTTTTTTCTTCTTCTTTCTCTCTCTCTCTCTCTCTCTTTCATTTTCCATTTTTCCTCGAGATTAATTCGGGATTATCATGTTCCTTTGGTCTTTCATTTCCGCTCAATTGCAATTTCTCCGTCTATACCCTATATAGGTCCATTATGGGCTCTTCACTGAATGGCTCATAGCCACTGGTGGACTTCATAAAGTCCCAGAGTCGGCTAAACACGCTTGGCTTGCCTTGGTGGTTGTACGTAACGGCTTCTCTAAATAATTTTTTCAATAAACTATTCATACGGTCTAATCTAGGTCTTTTGGGTTTTGTACGGCCTTGGACTATCCTTGCTTCCTCGACAATATAAACAGGAAAGTCAAGCTAGGAAGGCGCAAAAACCCGATCCTTCCCACTCAACCAACACGTCGGCTTAGAACAATCATCCAAAGGATGAACGGAGATAGATTGTTTTTTGTTTTTTCTAATGTTACGAACTGTTACGAAGTCTAGGTAGTGGAAGAAAAAAATTTGGATACATTTCAGATACGAGATAATGATACAAGTTCAGAGCCAGCGCGGGGGAGAGATAATATAGCTACAGTTTGGGTACACAGCCCATGGGGGGGATGATTAAAAAACAAAGGGCCGAAAGGTATTCTCTATGGGGTGGGGGGTTCGAATCAGGAAACGAAAACGACTAAAACGATACAGAGGGGAATCGCAGAACTAGCAGCGGGAAAGATATGAAAACAGGGTATCAAGCAACGACTTGCACAATACTGATGCGCGAAAAGAAAAGAGCGAGTGGGTTAGCGACAGAGACTGTCGTCGGAGATTTATAAATATAAAAAAGATTGTCGGGTTTGTAAGGACGCTGAGCAGTGACGGCTCAATCCGGAATGTGGTGGGCTGGCATGACTCGAAGTTTATGTGTATGGAGGACCCTGGTGTGAAGCGAAGGACGGGTAGGAGGTCTCGTCTTCGTTCTTGATGATGGGCCAAGTCATTTCAGCGGAAGAGGAAGACTGCCCGAGGCTGTAGGACGGAAGAGCGCGTTGCGTAATGTAACGATAGCTTGGATCTTGGCGGTGGTGAGATGCAATAGGTTGCTCTATAGGACTGTTGTGGTCTGAATGGTGGGGGGATAAAGAAGGATCGTGACGACGATGCGGTGAAGGACTGTAAGGAATGTTGGTTGAAATTCTTTGCTGATAAGGAAGTCTCTGCATAGCACCATGGGGCGGTGGCCCTGGTGATATGGGGGATATCGGAGAGGGGACCCCACCAATGAAGGGAGGGAAGGCCGAGTCGAAGAAAAGAGCACCGATGAGCACCGCACTCGAGTTCTGAGCAGGATAAATGACCATCCCGGCACCAGGGAAAGTATTGGGATCCCAAGAAGCTATGGCAACCTAGACGAAAGGTCAGTTGGGGTGTGTTGGTTTTAAAAACAAGGACGTTTATTCTTACCGTCTGACTATCAAACAAAGCTCTGGATAAGGAGCGGAAGTTGGCCTGGTTGACCGTGTGGAGATTCGATTCACGAATGCGATCGGGCATGAAAGTGCAGAGAGGAAGTGGCTGGGAGACACCAGTCTTGAGCCAAGCTTGAAACTCTCGCAAGACGGACTGATCGTGGAGAATGCGAACAAAGAAAGTGCGTGGCCAATGTTGTGCCCTGCTAGGAGGAGTCCAAATCAGAGAAGTCGAGGGATTGGGCGATGGCGACGACGTACTTTTCACCGTCAGTCTCGACGGCGGTGACAGAGATTTCCTGGCTGCTACTTCTGTCGGAGCTCCGGAGACCACTTACAACGATGGAACCTCGCCAAGGTGGGGGCTGAGGGTGTTGATTGTAAGGAGGTGGGACAAGAGCCTCGAGAGAAGTGGGCATGCGGAAAACCATGATGAACCAGTGATGTACCGGAAAAAACATGGGATGGGGCTCCTCTTTAAAGAATTTCGGAAATCCCTAAAGAGAGAAATACCTCCGCTTTAGAAAAACTTGTTGGTGGATGTTGAAAAATCGAAAACTAATTGCCATGGTACGAAGCTTGAGAGGTTTCTACGCATATCATTGTTAAGGCACATAGCAAAAGATAAAATGATATTCGAAAATCCATATGGAGGAATCCTGTCTGTCTTTAGTATCCCGTAATTCAGTGCGTAATTCAGGGAATATCCTAAGGTCAAATTCGGTGACTAGGATACAGATCTACGATGGGCCAAGAACGAGTTTAACTTGCGATCGCTAAGGCCTGGCCGATCCATGTAACAGACCCGTATCAATGGGAACTCCGTACATTATGACATATTTGCCCACAGCTCGGATGGGGACAGGCCGATCAGCTGGATTGCCTTAAATAATGTGCCATGCTCATGATCATCTTCCTGTCCATTTGGTGGGAGCCTTGAGCTTGTGGTGGAGAACTTTAAAAAAGTTCGAAAGCGGGGGGTTTGCCGATTAGTCGAAGAAATGAACTCTCTCTCGACTTGATATGATATGTCAGATCCTTGACACAAGTCTCCTCTGTCTGATACAGAGATCAAAATAGATTGACGCCACATAGAGGAACATACACAGGCTTTGGCGTCCCGAGGACATTCAATGCAATCCATTCAAGTATAGAGTCTAGAGGCCGCCGCCAGAGCCCTGTAGATCACATCGATGGTAACTTGGACGCGTCCGACCAACGTCCGACTGGGCGTCAAGAAGAGATATCGTTGCTATCCACGTGCTTGAGAAATTTGGGAAATATAGAGTTGACCGGGCTCCCCTTTGGCGCCATTCTCACTCATGTCCAACGCCCTGGAGGGCATACCGGCCATAAAATCCTATGTCCGTGTGCTTGGGGCACTTGTGTCCTGCTTTGCAGGCAACCCAGGGCGACGGAGGAAGGCAAAGAAGGCGGAACAAATCACGTTGTAGCCACGTTGTTAGGCATTGTCACCTCACGTGGCTCCGTTCCGTTTCTCATCGTGCGCCCGTTGCTCTCCAAGTACCGCTTAATCATTCCTACACCTCTCAGAAAAAACCACGTTTCCTATCAGAGCTTTCGCTACTGTCTCCCGGCGCAACGCATCTTTAATTGAGAAGGCACTGGCATCGGGTTTGTGGGACCCCTGGGATTACGGGGGAACGCCGTGAAAGGGTCTCTCCATTTCCAGCCATCTTTTCTTTTATGGTTCTTGCAAGGACTGCAGTTGCGGAAGCGAAAAGGTCTATTCATACCACTTCCCCTCAGCTCCTGTGTAGAGATAAACTTGATGGTTCAAGAAATTCTTTCTCCTCTGGCTCGAGGCATATGCTTTTCCTTATTATCATGATATTGTCACTCATAAACTAGGAAACGACTGCACGCACTGGAGGGGCTAGCCTTCTGAAATCTGGATATGTTTTCTTGGATTCCACTCTACACCTTTCCTTTCGGTGCAATCACGAAGGTCCCTAACGGCTCAGCTCCCTGTCCATTTTCTGTCCATTGCCCATCAATCTATCAAGCCTTGTAACGGGCCGCACTCCCTTTAATTTTAAAAACGGCACTGGCGTCTCAATTGTTTTGAAGTATACACATAATCTCTTGGTCGACGAATACAAACTCACATCAGCATCTGCGTATACGGAGTTGCTGCTGGGTTTGACTCCCATGACTGGTCTGCGCCACCCGGAACTGACCTATCCGGGCCCCAACTTCCCGACGCGAAGCTGTGTCTGTATCAGTATGGCATAAACGAGTGTGAGTCCACCCTTAGTTTCCCTGCTTATCTTTCTTGTTTAGTTAACTTTACTAGAGACGATGCCACGAAAGAAATAATCAGCTGGAAAAAAACACGGTATCCCCAACCCAAACGGCATGACGATGCGATGATTCAGAGCGACCAGGTCTGACAAGGGTTTGACATCACTTCTTTTCATCTCCTCATCGTCAGGGCCTTGCACGGCCTCCACCTCTATGGACCCATTGCTCGTCGAACCTGCGTGCGCTCATCGCGCGAGTCCGCCATAGTTCGGCTTCACGACAGTCCATGGCCACCTCTTTTTTTTTTGTTTTCTGTATGTCTGCGCTTAATCGCGTTCCTGACTCTGGGAGCGTGTCGTGACTCGTCGCGTGTCGTCTCTGTTTCGACAGGTTTCGACACTCAATTGCATGTGAATGGCAGGCCCTTCGCCCTCGGAAATCCCACGTGGATGGATTCCATGTACATAACTTTTAATTTTCGGGTAAGCCGATACTCCGGGAGATTAAAGTGCTCCCTATTTTGCCATGACTGGTGAGGCCAATCTGACGACTGAGAGATGGATTGTCGATTCAAGGCAAGTCCACGACCAAGTCACAATGGCACCCACTGGGTTTTGAAGCTTGAAGTACTGGGCAGGAAGCCTCAGTCGGTCGCAACCATGAGGCGAACTCACGAGCGTTAACCGCATCATTTTTATTTTTTTTGGAAACGAGCGCCCGCCAAGATATACATCAGATAGACTTTGGTAAGTTTGTACGTTTGCTTAGGCTATGTGACTTGATATCACATCACGTTGGAGTCAAGCTTATAAAGAGATAGGAGTGGTACGATGGATGGGCCGAGAGCACACATACCAAACAACATCGACTACCACAGCCAGCGCCTCGCCATGGGCGCTCCGCCCTCGAAGGCCCTCAACCACAAAATTCATATCTTTCTGTACTTCTTTCTGTACTTTATGTTCACCCACAAGATATTTTCAGTGTTCAAACTTCACTCTAATCCAAGATTAGGTTTTCCGGGGCCAGAACTCACGACATGCCAGTGATAGTCATCGTCATGAAGGACTTTGCCGGCCCACGTGGTCCCATTGGCCGCCACTACTTCCCGATTTGAGCATAGGGGGGCCAGTCAATGACTGTCCATGTCAATCTGGATGAGTTCTGGACGAGAAAATTCAGAGATCGCCCATTCCACCCGGAAGTTTGGAATGACTTTAATTGGTCTATGTAGTCTTGGCTCCTGAAAGGCCTAGGCCTGAAGGTCTTGGAGAGTTTTACCGCAGTCATGATGAGTAAACCAAAACTGGAACTGATCTCATCGGATGCTTATTACAAGCTTATTATGACGGTCTTTCTTGGCTCTGCCTTTAATCTGGAGGCGCGTCATGAAATAATCCAATTGCTTGCTTGAATGTTCAATCAGAGGACGAAGAAGGGAAATCAAGCACCAAACTGACGGTCCAAAAGTTTTTCGATCATGCGTATAGCCTGACACATATTTGCACCCCCACTCCAGCCACAGCCCAGGAACGAGCCATGATGGTCACTTATTTTTAGTGCTGGGTTTTATATTCATTGATATATAACAATGAATAACTAACATATATATCACACGTTATATAACATATCTCACAGGGATACGTCAGAAATGGCTGTGATTTATTGTGAAATATTTTAAGTTGCCGTATCAAGGAC